>VSMD01017565.1:0-76679 GCA_008750895.1 Mirza zaza
CACATGAAAATGGTTAACATGTGAAGTTAATAGTTAATTAACTTGACTGTGATGATTATTTTATAATGTATACATTTATCATGCCATCATGTGGTATGCCTTAAATATATACAATTTTAACCTGTCAATTACATCTCGATAAAGCTGAAAAAAAGAATATGTGCTAAGTGAATGAATGAATTAATAATGAATGATCTAATAAAAAGACATAACTAAAAGCTGACAGCATCCCTTGTCCCCAAAACCTCCCATATCCTTCTCCCAAGGTTGTCCATGCTCTCATCAACTCAACAACTGTGATGATCTAAAGCCTGCAGAATAGTCAGAACTATTGCTGTCCTCTTGAGATTTGAATGCATTTCATATTCTTCCTACCAGCTTATAAAATGCTATCAAAAGCTCGTGCTGAGAAGCAATACAGAGGTCAGTATGCTCACAGTCTTCATAACAGCTGCCATCCTGCTGACATCTGCAGCCTTTGTCTGGGTGATGTGTGGCACATTTGAAGAGACCTGGGCTTTCAGGAAATGACAGGCCTCGAGTGGAGAAAAACATGAAATAGAACTGAGTTGGAGAACCATTATCCAGGGGGTAAGGTATGACAGAATGACTATCTCTAAAAGGCAGCCAAGTGTCCCAGCTCTGCAAATGCCATGCAGGAGTCTCCTAGCTGTGAAATTAAGTTCAGTCCTTTGTGGATTTATGGTGATTGTCTTCTAAACTAGGAGTCAGTCAAGAACTGAATTCTGAATTCTGAATTCTCCCACTTATAGTGCAGGATGTGAGGGTGGATGATGAGGCATTGACCCTTTTCCAGAGTCACAGGGGGCCAGCTAAATGAAAGTTCTCGTTCTAGACACTGTCTAGGTAGATTAAAGGCATTTCTGATAGTCTAATACATATGAAAAATAAGTCTCTTTTAATGTATTTTATTAGATTCTTTTAAAAGTACAAAGGTAGTATGTGCTTGTGGTAACATATCAAACCACTCAGATCTACTTACCTGAGATAATGATGTTAATTTTTTGATTTGTGTCCTTCCATACTTTTCTTTACGCTCTTAAAACATTGAACATAGTTTAAACAGAATACAAAATCCTTGAAGGTAGAAATTTTGTCTGTTTTAGTCACTATTGTATCTCTAGTCTCTAGAATAGTACCTGGCATGTAATGGGACTCAGTAAGTATTTACTTATTAATGATACATATTGCTGAATGTGTTATATATCATCAATTCTAATATACACCCTTTCCCCATATTTGAACGACATTAAAATTGGAATGCATCTTACACTTTATAGTATCTCACAGTTAAATAGGCAATACTTTTTGTTCTTTCTTGTTGATCTAAAATAATGTGTACTAATGGCTTCTACATTGGGTTTGCTGAAATACTATGTATACATAGATAAATGGTTTATTCCTTTTATTTTTGATAGAGTCATTATTTATATATTACTCTGAAAGTTGCTATTTCACTTATGAGTGTTTCATGGATATTTTCCCAGGTCAATGTGCCTAGTTCTAACTCATTCTTTTATTTTATGGGGTAGATGTAACAACTTACTTATTTATTCTCCTACTTATGAACATTCTGGTTGTTTCTATTTAGTTTTGAATTTTAAACAATGTTGCAGTAAATATTAATGTGTCTAGTTATATCATTATGAATTATAACTTTTATAATATAGAAAAGTTCTTCTAATGTTACTGATGACTTATAGGGTATTGTTATCATTAACTTTAAAAGATATTAAATACACCAGAGTACTTTCCAAGTAATTTCTAGCACTTCATACTTTTACCAGCAACATAAGAATGTGTTGATTTCCTTACATTCTTACCACAATTGTCAATTATTACCTTACTATTATCAACCAATTTGATAGTTTTAGAAAGATAGCTCACATACTAGGGCTGTCTGGAAAGTATCCTGCCATTGTAAATATAATAAGAATGGTTTGTGCGACATCGATGTAACCTGGCAGCCAATGAAAGTGGACTGTAATGCGCATGTGTCAACAATGACAACTTCACTGAACTAGTCAGTGGTGCGCTAGACGCCATTGAGTGAGCATGTGTACTGTGTGGCTGTCACATTCAAAATGATTGAGTGAGTAGAGCCACAAATCTGCAAAAAAACTTTGCGTTAAGCTTGAACATTCATCTGCAGGAACTATTCAGATGATTCAGAAGGCTTTTGAGGACAATCCAATGAGTGCAGCACAAATAAAAGTGTCACACATTTCAAAGATGGTCAAGGATCTGTTGAAAGTGATCCACATTCTGGAAGGCCTGCAACAAACAGAACACCTGAGAATGTTGAATGTGTATGGGTTAGGTTAAGAGATGCTGGAAGAACTGTGTGAGGTCCCAAGGTGCCTGCTTTGAAGGGGACTGAAGCATCATTGTCCTGTGTACAATGAACAATGATTTTGTATCTTCTTCAAGAAATGTCTCTATTTTTCATATTACATGGCTGGATACTTTCTGAACAGACTTGATTGTCTCTAGGACATATCTCCAAAGTATTCTGTCTCCTTTCCTTTCCATTTCTTTTACACTCTATGAAATATGAGCACTTTAAGGGTAGGCCAGTATCTTATTTATCTTAGCATTACCAGCATCTAGGTCCTAATTTTAATAGGAACTAATAAATGCTTGCTGAATGAATGAATGAAGAATTGGAATGCAAGCTGACTTCAGACCTTGTCAACTGTAGTCATACTTTCAGAAGGATTAAATGTTGTACTTTACAGAAGTTCTGTAAAATAAGACTGATATATTATCATTATCTAAGAAGACATGATTTTTTTCAGCCTCTTTCTGTCCCTTCATCATTTTTCATTCTCTGTCTCCTTTTGTACACATTTAAATATGAAGATATTAGATGAGTTACTTATAGACAATACAAAATCATTTTTTTCAGCAAATATTGACTGATATGTGCAACTGCACCAGCCTTTGGCCACAGAATCTTTTCTGCCTGTGTGTGCAATGATTTTTTTTTTTTATTTTACACTTTGCAGAGCCAAACCACAGGGCCAGATGAGTTAGGAGGGGTACCCCTATGAGAAGTGTGGTTATCTGATGAAGGAAGATAACAGAAAGATGTCAACTGCAGGTACATGCTCAGGAGCCCTAGGGGGTTGCTGTTTGTGAAGCTCTAAGTAGGTTTGACTGTGGTTAGACATGCTAACGGTTTTTATGATGTCTACAGGCAATATGCTAGGGGGATAAATGTCCTTGTATGGAGAGAAACATCAAAATGGATTAAATAAAGAAAAGTATTATAGATAAAGCCTTGGGAAAGGCTGTGAAACAAGAAATTTCAACAACATGGGCCTAATGTTTCATGTTTTTATGTGTAGCTGGGATTTGTTAACCCTTTAAAGTCAATAGAGCACTTTCATACATCATTCGTTTATTTATTTACTAAACACATTTTATCAAACAGCTACTAAAGTTCAAGAAGAAAAAAAATGTGACTCATTCTGTCACAAGGGTTCTGACTCTTAAGGAATAATAGTCCACCCTTGTAAGACATGGCTCTACAGAAGTCCTGGGCTCTGACTGGCAAATTCACCTCTCTGGGGAAAGATTCATAGAGGGATGAACTAAGAGGCAGAGCATGGGCAGAAGTGGTCCTCCCCCAATGAGCTGAGACAGACATGTGGCATCTATGGCCCTTGCTGTCTATAAGGAACTAATGGATATGCCAGACAAGAAAGTGACCACTTCCAAACTGCATTATAAATACTACCAAAGCAGGGGAGGTAGAGGGATGCTAGGAGAACCCAGAGGAGACAAATTCAGCCTGTAGTGGTCAGTGATGGCTCTATAGCAGCAATGGACTCCACCCTGTGCAATAAACAGGATTCACTGAATCTGCCACAGATGATGATAAAGCTGAGGAACCAAGAAGTTGAGTTGCTTGCCCAAGATCAGGGCTCAAACACAATTCTTTTTATTTTAACACCTAGTCTTCTTGCCTTATAATAACCAACAGTGATTTTTGACCACTTATTGAATAATTATTTTGCCCAAATCCTTTAAAATAATGGTTGGTTTGTACCTGAAACTGTTTTAAGCATGCAAATGTATAACATCTTTCATTCTCTCAACAACCCTATGAGGAAGATATCATTAATCTCCTTTTACAAATAAGGAAACTGAGGCACAAGAGAGTTAATTACAAATGTAATAACTGGAAGAGCTAGGTTTTTAGTTCAGTGTTCTCCCAGCATTTGAAATTTCTTTCTTTCTTTCTTTCTTTCTTTCTTTCTTTCTTTCTTTCTTTCTTTCTTTCTTTCTTTCCTTCCTTCCTTCCTTCCTTCCTTCCTTCCTTCCTTCCTTCCTTCCTTCCTTCCTTCCTTCCTTCCTTCCTTCCTTCCTTCCTTCCTTTTTTGGTTTTTTGTTTGTTTTTTGTAGAGACAGGGTCTTGCTGTATCACCTAGTCTGGAGTGCAGTGACCTGCAGCCTCAAACTCCTAGGCTCAAGGGATCTTCCTGCCTCAGCCTATCAAGTAGCTAGGGCTACAGGCATGCACCATCAGGCCCAGCTGTTTTTTACATTTTTTGTAGAGATTGCGTGCCAGCCTGGCTGGTCTCCAACTCCCAGACTGAAATTATCCTCCTGCACCTTGGCCTCCCAAAGTACTGGGATTACATGCCTGAGCCCCTGCTCCCAGCAACTGCATTTACAATCTTAACCAGTATGTTGTACTTCTTGGGTTTACCACCAACATCCTCACTTAAAGAACTTATTCTAAAAGATGAATTCCAAATAGAAAGAAATTAAATTTAAAAGGAAGGGCTAAGGTTCCACAAAGAATAGTATGTAAAGAAAACAGGCAACGGGATCAACTGAAACAAAAACTTTGTGTAAGGCAATAATAAAACTATTAAATAATTTCGTAGCAGAAAATGAGGAGAAATTGTAGCCAATAATAACAGATAAGAGAGGAGATGAATGTTTCTGTTCCTTAACATTTTCAAGAGGCGGGTAGAGAAACTTATTTTTATTAGAATCTCTTTAGTGTAGATGTTAACATTTTAAGCATAGCCTAAGAGAAAAGATAATCTATAATCTTAAGTAGGAGAATAATAAATGAAAAAAAAATCACTCAAAAGAAAGCAAGAAGGGAGAATAAAAAGCTTTAAAATGAGGATGGGATGGGTATATACATACATAATGAGTGCTATGCACACTATCTGGGAGATGGACATCCTTGAAGCTTTGACCGGAGGAGGAGGGGAGGGCAACATACATAACCTAATCATTTGTATCCCCACAATATGCAGGAAAAAAAGCGAACATACAGAAGTAAAAAAATAAAAATAAAAATAAAAAAATAAAAAGCAGGATATATAAAGTACAAAAAATATGGTAAGATAAATAAAAATATATCTGTAATTACCAACATAGATTGTAATAATGAAATTTACCAATAAAGGATCAAAATTTTGGCTATTCAACTACATACTTTCTATAAAAATGCAAGTGTCCAGAAAGGCTAAAAAAAGATTAAAAACGTGGCAAGCACTAAGGAACAAAAAATTGATGCAGCCATATTGAAATCAAGCAAATAAATTTTAAGTAAAAACTCATCAGGGTTAAAACCTTCACTATATAATGACTACCACTCATTAGAAAGATATATTCTTAAAATCAATAGAATTGAAAGCTGAAATTTGCAAATCCACCAATACAGTGGGAGTTTGAATGCACTCACTATTTGATAGTATTCCCAGTGATTAATAGTGGAATAAATGAAGAAGTAATAAACATAGACGGTTTGAACAATGCATTAACAATCTCAAGTTAATGGACAAATATAGAACCCTATGTCCCATAACTAAAGAAGACATATCCCTTTCAAGCACAAATGAAACATTCCTCTTAATGGAATCGACATCAGGCCCTAAAACAGTCCAAGTGGGAAACATTGATAATTTAAAAATGTCTTGTGACATGTGCTAAGATTTATGAGGCAGCATTAGGGTGGACAGTAGGTTGTACAATGCCATTAACTTTCTCAAAGGGCAGAAACATCTATGATAGAAGGGAGGTTGAAGTTATGAGCCTGGGAGTGAAGCCAGGTGGAGAACTGGAATGGGTAAATCAAAATTAAAATACAAGAATATGGTTTCAGTCCTCTTGCTACCCACATAACACATATATTGACTCTCATAAGGAATCTTAAAGTATCGGTTAGTATTGGGCTTTGGAAACAGATTTATCAGGGTAAATTATTAAGTCATTCTCCACCAACACTATAGTGTAGAATTGAGACCTTACATTCTTACTTCAAGGTTTTAGCTATACTTACCAATTCAATAAAAATAAGAAAGTTGCTTCTTTATTTCTTTTACTTCAGAATATCATGGGGGTACAAATGTGGGTGTACAAATTATGAGGATCACAAAAATTACCTTTGCACCACCCTAGTCAAAGCTGCAAGTGAGCCCAGACAGTGTGCACCACACCCATTAGGTGTGAATTTACCCATTCCTTCCTCCTCCTCCCACCTTCCTGGTTCTTTATTGCTCAGCCTTGCCAAAGAAAGCACTCTATTTGTGAGAATATTTGAAGATAAAGCCTTTCCCTTGACCATTTTCAGAACAGGCCAAAAATATATAATTCTCTACTTGAAATGAGGTGGTTATTACTTTCCTTTCTAGGCCACTGATTTTAAAAGAAAATCAATATAGATTGTATTTGGGGCCTAGTAAGAATCTACTTCTATAGTAATTTTAAGTACATTGCTTTTTATTCATTCAATATGTTTTTCCAGCCTATGGAGTATTGTTCTATTATAATCAAATCACCATAAAATATCAGATGAATCTTTCAGGAGAAAACATAATTGTCTGGAGAGTATTCCATTCCAAAAAATTTCCACTGTTTTGATCACATCACTTAAAAGACTTTTATGGCTCTCACAGTCTACAAAGTCATACCCACATTTTATAATATAGCTTTTAAAATGTGTAGCATGAATAGGTTTTAAGTAGACTAGACAAAAGTTGGAAGAATTACTATATAAAAATGGAAGGAGTAGTTAAAGAGAAAACATATCTTAGGAGTAATCCAGAATTATGCAAAGACCTAGAGCTCCTTTAAACTAAATTCTTCAATTGGAGATTTCTAAAGTGGTATAATTCAAGCCCTCAAATCTCATGATCAGTAGAGTGTCATTGTAAATTCTCAAGGGAGACATGTTTACCTTATCTCATCCCCCCCCCCCCAAAAAAAAAACCATGGCAAAAACAATTAAATGTTCATATTCTCTCTTTTATCTTGGTGTTTATTTTTCAGTCTGTAATATGACAGTGTCATATTTCAGAAGTTTTGGTTTTGTGTGGGGGTCTCAAATCTATGTTTTCCATTGAATTAGTCTGAATTTTATTTCCTATCCTAATGCATTTCTTTAAAACCAAAGATTTGGGCCACCAAAAATGAGCAAATATCTCCAGGGCAGTATCTGACGTGGGTACTTGCTCAACTACCTTGATCTCTTGTTTTCTCACTGTTTGGGCCTATGAATATTTTCTTTACTTTACACCATGTCACATGTTATAGTAGTTAGGTTTCTTCAGATAAGCAGAATCAATAATATATATATTATATATATAATCAATAATAATATATATACATATATATGTGTGTGTGTGTGTATATATATGTATCAGGAGTTTTTATGGGAATTGACTCAAGTGATTATGGAAGCTGACAAGTCCCATGATATACCATCCATGAGCTGGAGAACCAGGAAAGCTAGTGGTGTAATTCAGTACAAGTCTGAAGGCCCCAGAATCCGGAAAGCCTCCAGTGTAACTTCCAGTCCAAGGCCAAAGGCCTGAGAACAGGCTAAGGTGCCATGCAGGTATAAATCCTGCAGTTTGGAGGCTTGAGAACCTGGAGTTCTAATGTCTGAGGGCAGGAGAAGATGGATGTCTCAGCTTAAGAAGAGAGAGAGAATTTGCCTTTTATTCACCTTTTTTTTCTAAATTCAGGCCCTGTATAGATTGGATATTGCCTGCCCACATTGGGAAGGACAGCTCTTCTATACTCAGTCTACTGACACAAAGGCTAATCTCTTCTGGAAACACCCTTTAACATACTCTTAAATGATGCTTTACCAGCTATCTTGGTATCCCTTAATCAAATCAAGTTGGCACATAAAATTAACCATTGAACATGTATATTTAAAAAGATTACAAAACATCATTTTACATGTTGTCTTGGCTTGGTTTCTCATAAAAATAGAACCCAAGAGAAGGGCTTGTGTTAGACAATTTGCTTTAGGTAGTGACCTTAGGAGATGTGAATAGAAGGGCTAGAAAATGTAAAAGGAGAGTCAAGGAAGCAAATTCTACTATGCATTATTGAATTTGGTTACTGTTCTGGGTGTCTGGAGTTCAATCCCACTGGGGACCTCTGGGGAACCATGTAAAATGCACCTCAGACTTCTCCTGCAAAGGAGAATTGGATATTGGTTATTGGATAAGCCAGTATTTACTCAGCAATATTAGATCTATAGCCTCAGGAGGTGTTAATTATTGTCATTTTTTGGTGGGCATGTGTTCAAGAATGGTTGAACAGACTGATGTCTGGTGTCCCACATGGCTGTGACAGAATAAAGTCAGGATACACCTACATACAGGTGGTTACCATAGAAATGACCAGAGCAATAGGGTGTGACAAAAGGATAGGACAGAGGGCATAAAACATTCCCCATGCAAGTGTTTTGTCAGGGAGGGTGGGTTGGAGACTGGGTAGGTTATATTGCCAGAAACTGCCTTAAGGATTAAGTCATATATTTGGTACTCTGGCAAGCTCTGTCTAGAAGAAGACCAACCTGCACCATCCAATCACAATGATCCTCATTAAGGTTGATTTACTATGGCTCTGCTCTGCTTTACTTGGCTGGGTGCCTTGCCCACCTCTAGTTTATCCCAGGAGGAAAAACATAATAGATAAACAGGAGAATCTCATTGTAGTTTATCTTATCACTGCTGCTGAAACCATACCAGGACAAGCTAACATCCAAAGCCATCAGGATTCAGATAAGAGAGAATTGCTAAAAGTTATGAGAGAGGGAAATTAATTACTATGATGGAACCATGCCTGGTTGGAGAAATTGGATGAAATTAAAAGACACAGGGATGTCTTTAGGATAGGTGGAAGTGCCAGCTCCTCAAATCAGCACTACCCACTGAGGGTACTGGAGTTATCACTTCATAATGCAAGCTCCTAACAGATATGAAAGTACTTGCAAAGAAGAACCATGTGTTCTTTCTGATCTATCTCAAAAGGGTTAGTAAATATTAGCTATCTAATCAGCATCTAGCAATTAAAAGATGACTATCATGATCATATTAATTATGCACTGCATATTTGAAAAATGCCACATGCTGACTTGAATGATATAGTGGAAAATGTGCAGAGTAGATGGAGGGTGATAAGCCTGGTTTCTAATTCATTTTCCCTTTCTTTTCTGCTGTATCATTCCAGAGAGCTCAATTAAGCCTTCCTGAGTTCATAATAAAGTCTGCATTGGTAAAAAGGCTGTGGTGGTGAGCTATAATTTATTTGTACACAGAAATATGCATGTCAGTCCATCCTTGTTCTTTGAACCAATCAATCATAGCTATGTGCAGAATGAAGTTGAAATGTATATAAATTCTTAATAGTCACTTGCAGAATTATCAAAAGGATGAGTGATTTGTGGGTTCTTGGAGAGCATGAGCAATCATCTTATATTCTCAGCTCCTAGACTAGAAACACAGAGAGGGCAGGTACCTCATCTATTTCAACCACTGTTCTATGCTGTACCCCAATCCTAGTGCCTTGTACAAAAGAGGCTCAATAGATTTTTTTTCTGAATGAATGTGTTGAATGAATGAATAGATGTTTGTTAGTTTGTTGAATGGATAATTGAATAAAAACTATATAAATAATAAGTATATAAAATGTGCTTCTTTCCAAAGATATGATTCTATACCAAAGAGAAAACGTTCCCCCAATTCAATTATTTTTCTTAGTGATGACTCCATAGCATGTGTGAGCTCCAAATGATACTTGGAATGGGAATTTTTATGTCCTATACTTTATACCATAGATAATGACCTCACCTACTCAGAACCAATAGAAAAGGAAACAGTTGCCCTTTAGCAATTTATGTCCCAATAATGGCTCTGAGTGGAAATGAAAGAAGAGTTAAAAGGCTGATTCATATAAGAATGGGCCCTGGCTTCTCTGAGCATCTTCTAGTATAGTTGCTTTCATCCATTCCACCTAGATAAAGTCAGGAGGCTTTTTTAGTGTGTTGTCAAAATGTAATTTCTCTTAAATACTCCTCCTGATTTCTTTCTCATTCATGATACACTGAATTAGTATTTCCTAATTTTCTCAGTATGAATTTTTAGAAGTCTGTGTGTGATATATGTGGTCCATGCATATATGCAGAATATAGGGGGACAATCCATGGTTCACAAATCCTACAACCAGGGTTTAAGCCCTAGATCTGTCCTCACTGGGTGGTCTAACCAATGACAAGGGCCTCTGTTTTCTCATCTCTACAGTGCAGTAGGGTTCAGTTCATAATTATTTATCGAGCCATTAGTAAGTGCTAGACCTTGGAAATATAGAGATAAACTAGGTCTGTTCCATACCTGTGAGACCCATGGGGAGATAAATGTGCAAACAGAACACTTTCTAAAAGATGTATTAAGTTCTAGAGAATGAGAGTGAAGCATTTGAGGAAAATGGTTACATTTTGACATGATAATGTCCTCCAAAAACCACCAGGATGGCTAAATAGTAGAAAGGAGATCTTCATTGGCAAAATAGGTTTGCAAGCTGGAAAGAGAAAGTCTCCAGTGTGGACCAAAGGTGCTCTCTCTTTTTGAAGAGAGGAAGGATAGGTTGGGTTTTATGCCTTGCTGGGCCAGGATCATACATATTCAGCAGGTTTTGGGGAAAAGCTATGCATATTTATGTGGGGAGCTGAATGCATGTGCAATGGGTAAACACCTATGTAACATACATCCCATGTTCACTTTTGGGTGGGGTTGTAGCATTTAAATGAAGTGGAAATTGGCTCTTTATGTCAAAGGGTGAGCTATAGGACACAAGGACAGTTTGTGGGTAACCTCTTGTAAGCTGGCTAAAATTGGCTTAAGGTCTGCAATAGCTTATCAGAAAAAAATGTTTGTAAGGATGGTCCTCTGTCCAATTAGGGATGTAGTGGTCTGGGTAGTAAAGCAACCTGATAGCTCCTATTGTTAGGGACTTTAAGCAAGGGTGTGGATTTTTCTTATAGTCATAGGAATATAAAATTTTGCCTTGCCAGCTGGGCCCTGAATGCTGGACCTATAGGTAACTTTGTTTCCTTAACCTTACAGCCCATCTTAATTGATAAAGGGGCATCAATTTTGGTCTCTCAGATCACAATAATAAACATTCTATTTGAATATGATGACTGTAAGATAGGAGTTTTGGGGGTGTTTATGTTAAAGGTGGTCCTGAAAAGAGAAAATGTTGAGAGACTTGCTTGAGGTTTCATTGCAACAAAAAGAGAAGCATTTCCACCAGCCTGAGAATTACAAAGAGAGTTTCTGGAATTTCCACTTGAGCTGAGTTAAGACATGAATAGAGTTCTGATAGGTAGGATGAAGGATAGGGTAAAGAGGCCTGAGTTTATGACTGAAAGGTTCTATAGAGACAACATCATGGCAGACCTTCTATGATATCAATTTGAACTTTATCTTCACACTGTGAATGTTGGGAATGTGGACTTTGGACTCAGATCATCCAGATTTAAGTTTTGACTTCTCATGTCCTAGATGTGCAACCTTGGATAGGCAGGTTAAAATTAACAGCTAATAATAGCATCTATCTCAATGTTATTGGCTTCTATCTCCATGTCATTATAAAGAGTGTATGAAGTTACACAGTATTGTCTAGAGCAATGCCTTGTGCACCTTAAGTACTTAATAAATGATTGTTTTTATCATTAGCAGCCAAAGAGCAGGATTATAAACTCAATGATATGCCTCTCTTTTCAGTTTGAGATGGAAGGAAATTTTGAAATGCAACTCGGTGGGGTATAAAGGAGGCCATAGAAAAATATCTATGTATTTTCTTGCTAATAAGAGATCAGAATACTAATGGCTAGTTAGGAAACTGTCCTCTGCTAATGAGGAGATACAACTTTCCCCCAAAATTATGAGATTAGTGCCCCAAGACAATTACCTCTAATTAGGAACAAAGTTGAAGTCGCAGATTTGTCAGGGTTGTTTCTCCTTATAATGGACCCTGCCATTTATTGTAATGCCAATTGTTATGGTGATAGGAAGATGGCGATAGGAAGCTGGGAGAGCACTGCACTGAGAAAGATTTTGTAATGAGGAAGTAGTCTTAATCTATGTCAACCTTTGTCCGTCTTTGAAGTGGGTTTGAAGCACAGCATCGCATACTTCCGTGGTGCTGGTGGATACAATTAAGGTAACAAAATGCTCCAAGGGTCTGTTTGAGAGGTTGTCTCTGCATTTTCTCTGTCCTTGATTTTCAGAGGGTGATCCACAGGTTGGCAGCAGCACAATCACATTGGGGCTGGTCCAAAATGCAGAATGTCAGGAACCAACCCCAACTATGTGAATCAAAATCTGAATTTTGACAAGCTCCTTGGGTGATTGGATTACACGTTCAAGTCTGAGAAACACTGCTATATGTCAGGTGTGGATTCCAGATGTGGCCAGCTAATGAGAAAATTGTCCACACTTAGTAACTAATTAAGGTTTTGACAAAGCAATTTAAGGTCAAATATTTTTTTTAAAAGGCACTAGAATGCTTGTCCTACACTTTTAAAATGATAAAGCTTGAATGGAACCTAGAAATAATGACCTTCCACTGAGGTCATGCTCTTAACAATAGCAAAGTCTGGACTCAAACCAAGATCTTTTGAATGGAAGTTCAACATTCTTTTTGGTTTGGTATTTGGGAAATATGAGTTCTAGGCCTAGCTCCCATCTAGCTGAGTGACCTAAGATGTATCACTTCACCTCTGATCTCCAGTTTTCCCATGTGTACAATATAAATGATTGACTTGTCTGTTAATGACCTCCCCACAATGTTGACTCTCTCTATTTCTGGAGATACTGTGATCTTCCCATTTGCATTTGTACAAAGAAGTGAAAATGGTGTATGCACAAATGATGTTTGCCCTAATACCAGCTTCAAATCAGCATGACCAACATATCTGCTTAATTATTTCAATTATTTTTTTCCCATTCATTGGGAAAAATGTCCCTCAGAGAATGACTTCCCATTAATTCATGGCTTTGCTTGGTTTCAAATTAATTGCAGCTATTTTTGTTGCTGAATACGAGGGCACACATGCTTCAGATTCAGTTTGATGCTGATAAAAGTTATTATCTGTTTGGAAATCTGCCTGCCTTTTCTATCCTGCCTGCTGTCAAATTTTAATAGCATTGAATCAGGCCCCTAAGAAGAATTGTAATGACAACCTACATTTTATAGTACTTTATATTTTCCAAAGCACTTTCAAGGGGATTGTACACATGCATTATCTCATTGATCCTCCATTGCAGGTAGGGAAAGGGGGAACACAGTGCATGAAAACCCAGATTAGCTTCTCTGATTGAACAATTGGTGCTCATTTTCATCCTGCAGAGAGAAAAGATTTAAAGTCAAATATGGCTATTATTTATGTCAGGTCTTTGACACTTTTGTCCAGACATTATCTCATTTGTTCCTGCCCACCATGCTGGAGGTGGTCATCTTGTTCACTATTTTTCAGGTGAAGAAAATAAAAGCTCACATTAGTGCAGTACCTTAGGCAAGATCTCTTGCTCGTTATAAGTGGATTCAGGATGCAGACCCCAGACTCCTGACTCCCAGCCAGTGTCCTCCCCATTCCCAAGGAAATGGAAGCACAGAGTGTTGTCACCTAACATTTGGGAGATGGGATAAATGGTCTTAAAACCCCAGAGCACCTGATTTGTTGAAACTGGAATAATCACAATATTAATAGATCTCTGGAATAATGCTTTCAGGAGCACTTTTGTTGACATTATTTGCTTCTCAATATACTGGATATCATTAAGCCCATTTTATAGATGGGGAAAAGAAAGATACTGATTTCTCCCCGGTTTACCTAGCTGGCAAATAGAAGAACCAGAAATTTACCCCCAAAGCCTGTGTGTTTAACAGGCCACCATTGTTCTGTAGTCACACTTATTTGTATTAACCTGCTTGCTGGGTCTTCATTACAGAGAACCTCAGTAGATCACGTTTGCTTTTTCATTTATATACAAGTATTTACAAGGTGACACCCATTCACAAGACTACTATTAAAAAAAAAAAAAAACAACAGAGAATGTGTTGCTGAAGAGGTGGAGAAATTGGAACTCTTGTGCATTTCTTGTGGGAATGTTAAATGATGCAGCCACTGTGGAAGACAGCTTGGAAGTTCTTCAACAATTTAGACAGAACTATCATATGACCCAGGAATTTTACTTCTGAGTATATACACACAATAATTGAAAGCAGGGACTCAGATATTGGCACACTGATGTTTGTAACAAAGCTATTCACAATAGCCAAAAGGTGGAAACAACCCAAATGCCCATTGATAAAAAAAATATGATATATCCATACAATGGAATATTGCTCAGCCTTACAAAGGAATAAAATTCTGATACATGCTGCATCATGGATTAATCTTGAAGACATTATAATAAGGGAAATAAGCCAGTAACAAAAAACCATATATGTTTCCACTTATAAGAGGTACCTAGAATAGTCAAATTCATAGAGACACAAAGTAGACTAGAGGTTACTATGGGTTACAGGGAGGAGGTAAAGTGGAGTTAGGGATTCATGGGAACAGAATTTCAGCTTGTAACAATGAAAAAGTTCTTGACGTAGATAGTGGTGACGGTTATAGAACAATGTGAAGGTACTTAATGCCACTGTATTGTACACTTAAAAATGGCTATAATGGTAAAATTTTATGTTATGTACACTTTACCACAATTTTGAAAAACAAAGTTTTAAAAATCCAGTGTTTATGAAGCATACTTATTTTTATTGAGGGTGAGGGATACAGTGATAAGGAAGGTGTGGCCAATTATTTCAAGAACACTACCAGCTATCTGTCTGGAGAAATACATGTATAAACAGTCAACGATAGCACATAATCCTAAAAACTCTAATTTGAGATATTCCGAATCAATGAATCTTCCCGAATATTGACAATTCTCTGTCCAAACACCCAAAACATTTTAAAAATGCTATAACAACTTAGAAACATTTCTAAACCATTACCCATTTTTTAGTATAATTGCACTGAGGAAATTAAGCATTCATGCATTCTCCCTTTATTAGTTCTGTATTTAAATTCATTGATACAAATTTATTGAACATATATTTTAATACCATTCCAAAGGCACTGTTCAAAGTTTGGGGACACAGAAATGAATAAAACTGGCTCCATCCCTAACGTAGCTGCACATCTGGGGATGCATAGGGCAGTTAAGTCAGAAATGGACATGATAAACAGTAACTCTAGTGAAATGTGCTCAGGGCTGGGAGAGGGTACAAAGCTGGAGTGGTCAATATATTGGGGCAAGGGGTGGTCAGAGAAGGCAACTCAGAGGAAGTAACAACTGCACTAAATCTTGAAAAGTTATCATAGCTTCGCAAGATGTATATTGGAAGGAAGGAATCTTGGGTACTGGGAAGAGTGAGCTAGGACCTGGGACTAAACCATAAGCTGTTCTGTACACCTAGCAAGAAGACTGGACAGGGTTGCAAGGCCCAAATCACGATAGACTTTGTATGCCAGTTTGAAATTCACACCATTGGCAATAGGGAGTCTCTGAAGACTTTCAGGTGAGAACCATGCTCACCGACAGTTGCGTTTCAGAGAGATCAGCTTGGCAGATATGGAGGACATATATTAAGAGTCATGAGATGTTGGAAGAAGATATGACAGGTAGGAAATTAGTACAATATCCCAGGCAAAAGATAAAATGAGTGTGATCCAAGATGGTAGCAGAGGAAATAGAGGAGAGGTTTTAATATAGAAAATGATAAGGAGGTGTAATTGATACGAGTTGGTTATAAATTTGACAGGAAAAGAAGTGAGAAAAAAATAAAGTATTTTTTCTCAAAGTGTCACTTATCACTGTCCCTGTCAATAAATTACATTACCTTTACTTTGTATATTTTATGGAGATTTTATGTGAGATGATCTATACTTTTCTGGCTAAAGATTTATATGTTTTTCCTGTTGTCAATCATCATTGAGTTTTAACTTCTAGCAAGTGATTCCCATCTGATCTACTGCCTGTTATAACCTAGAAAAAAGTAAGGTGGATGAGGGTGTGGACTTACTGAGAACAGTTTATGAGCAACCTTAGAGCATAATGCTTCAAAAAGCCATTATTAAGGGCCATACCTTGTTCACTTCTGTATGCCCCAAAATAATGCTTGGCACATAAGAACTCCTCAAAAAAATGATTGTAACATAAATACAGGAACAAATAAATGAATGAAATATAGTAACCTCAGTATTTTATATATAGGGGCTGTTTTGAGAGCTTAAGAGTGATTTGATGCCTCTTTCATGAAATGTGCTTGGTGTGAGGGGAGGGGAAAACACTGTAACAATATCCAGGGCCTGAGATAGGTGGAGTGGCATTTGTTTGTGAAAATGGGTAACAATTACATATTGCATATTCTAAGTAATGCCTTATATCTAATACACATGGGTAAACACACTGTGTGTGTTATTAACTTGGACAAAGATTTATTGACCTTTTTGAATTGGGTTGAACATACTGGTTCACTGGTAAAAAGAACCAGAGATTATCCTTTACCCTCTACTGTGATGATGTCCCCATGGGCTCTGGCAGCTCCAGGATTAGTCCCTTCCAGGCAGCAGGAGCTTAAAGCTGCACAAATTTACATCTCTAAAATCAGGGCTAAATTCTAGACTAGCTTATTCTTCCCAATCTGCCCTCCTCTTCTAGAGGCAAACAGCCACTGAGCAGCCTGAGGGTACTAAATGACACGGGCGGGTGGAGTTATAGAAGGGTTCTGGGGACAAAGATGCCCAAATTATAGTCTTGAAAAGGGTCAGACACATGCTCTGGTCCTTCCCAGGGAAAGAAACATAAAACAGAACGCTGCAAAAAGAGTTCAGAAAGAAACCTGGACTGAATTCCTTCTCTAGTAGGAAAAAAGAGCAACTGTGAATAAAAATAGCACCAGCATAAAATAACAAAGATGGTAAAATTGGCAAGTAGGCTGGGCTGAGTTTTGGTTCAACAAATCTCTCTGGGACATTTTTCTTGCCAATTTGAAACCTACAGTCTTAGGCACCCTAGCCCCTCCCCACTTTGGGCTCCAATCATACTAGCATGGTGAGGATTTCCAAAGGAGTCAGGTTAGTTATTTCCTCAAAGACTTTCCTCTGTCTAAAATAGCAACCCCCTTCTCTCTCTAGCCCTTACATCTGAATAACTCAAACTCAACTTCCAGAATTATTCAATACTCCTGTATCACCTCCTTCATTGCATTGACCCCTATCACATTTGCTTGCTTGCTCTCTCTTTTCTGCTCTATATCTTAAACTCCACATGGGTGAGATGTCCTTTCCTTTTACTTATTTGAACACAATACAAAAAGGATATCAGAGGCTTAGGCAGCATCAAATAAAATGAGCCACTTATTTATATTTTCAGGAGCTTAACTTCCATAATTTAGAACTATTGGAATTCTTTCAAGTGAATCCATCTTATTGGATAGAATTCAATACTCATTAACACAAGATACTTAGAAAAAAGGCCAATGATTGTGTGTGTGAGTCAAAAGGAAAAGATAGAAATGAAATGCCAAAAATCACACAGCTCCATTCTCCTAACTATGCCCTGGGGATTGAAGGTTATTATAGACCAAGTTGTGTCCCTCCAAAAATTCGTATGTGTCTCAGAATGTGACCACATTTAAAGATAGGGTCCTTAAAGAGATAATTAAGTTAAAATAAAGTCATCAGTGTGGGCTCTAATACGATATGACTCTTGTCCTTATAAGAAGAAGAAATTTAGACACAGGCACGTACAAAGGGAAAACTATGTGAAGACACAGAGCAGATGACCATCTGCAAGCAAGAAGAGAGGCCTCAGAAGGAACTAATCTTGTCAACACTTTGATCTTGGCCGTCTAGCTTCTAGAACTGAGAGAAAATACGTTTTGGCTATTTAAGCCGTCTGATCTGTAGTACTTTTCCATGGCAGCCCAAGAAGACTAACTGAGAGGTGTTGAGATGTCTGCGCAGTTCCCCCAGGAGGAATCTACCTGCTGCAGACCTAGTCTCTTCCTGGGACACGGCACCCACATGCAGCACCCCATCCTTACCTCCCAGGAAGACTAGGGCTGGGTGTCAAGGACTCACCTTGCCTGTGATCAGGGATCAGTTCTTTGTGACTTCCACTGGTAATCCATCCCATTAAAGCAGACCCTGTTTGGTTCTCCTTCTCATTGGTCCTTCTCAACATCAATTACATCAGGAAATGAGGGAATATTTATCTTTCTTTGGCTTGTCTCCTCAAAAACTCATACAGAAGGAATGGAGCATAATTATTTTGCTTTGGCAATTAATATTTTATATTACCTAGAGTGACAAATTGAATAAATCAAAACTTTTCTCTGCTTGAGTTTTGTTGACTATTGCAAGGATATATTTTAAGTCATGAAACAATTTAAATAAAATATGTACATGCTGTGAATTTTGAACTGTCGGATAGACTTGCTCTAGTTTTTTCTGAAAAGGAAAAAAGAAACAACAAGCATAAAAAGTTGAAACCACTTTTCGTTTTCATCTCTACTTTCACGTGTTGACAATCACAATTCCTCATTATTACCGCCATCATCTCTGCAGAATAGTTACTCTTATATGGATAATGAACAAAGAGTTCAGGGGCTTCCAGTAATACAAATGGTAAAGAACAGAATCAGAATTTGAGCTTGGGTCTCTCTGATCCGCCAAACTTAAGCACATGCTAAAATACAAATCCTGCCTTGAAAAGGGAAAGCATATTGTGGTTGACACACTTGCAAACTCTATCATATGCAAACTCTCTGTGCCATTTTGCATTTTAAAACACCTCTGAAAAATGCATTTTAATTGCTGATGGAATAGGGATTGAATTTTCACCATATATTCAGCAATGTGTTTGTGGTTACAAGACAGGCTTGTAACCTTCAGAGCAATACCAGAGAACAAACAGCATGAATGGTTTGCTCCACCTGGCTGCACAGGAGAACAATTCAAACACCAAATAAGGTTCTGGCTAAATGACTTCATGAGATCTTGCTAACTTTCATATTCTTTGATTTTCTAACTAAGATGCAATTGTCAGTCCTTTCTCCTGAAAAAGCCCTCAGACAGCATCTCAACTAAATCTCTTAGTTCACAGAAATCTAATGCACTTTTTAAAATTTTTTAACTTTTCATTTTTCAGATGTTAAAAAATATTATAAAAATAGTCAGAGTTCCAATATATCCTTCATCACGATTTTTTCAAATAACATCTTACGGGTCAGGTGTGGTGGCTCACACCTACAATCATAGCATTTTGGGAGGTCCAGGCTGGAAGATCACTTGAGACTGTATGTTTGAAACCAGCCTGAGCAAGATAGCAAGACCCTGTCTGTCTCTACAAAAAGTTTAAAAATTAGCTGGTATGGTGGTACACCCATGTAGGCCTAGCCACTCGGGACGGCTGAGCCAGGAGGATTGCTTGAGCATGGGAAGTAGGGTCAGGATAGGGAAATGGGCTATTTGATACTCTTTGGCTAATTGGAGGCCGGGATAAGATAAGAACTCAGTGTGTACCATTTCTCCCTTCAGCACTCTCATTTCGTTTCTCTAATAGGCCCCTTCCTTGGACTCTGTTCTGCAGATGAAGAAGCCAGAGAGGCATGAACACTTACACAGAGGGCAGGAGCACAGCTTAGCCAGATTCTGTGTGACATCCAACTTTATTGACCTTCTAGGAGTGAAATCGTTGTCCTCTATTTGACCTCAGCTTTGGTGAAAAATAACCAAGAATGAGAGAAGGAAAATAGTGTATTTTAATTTTTGGTTACTTATTTTAAACACAGAAAATATATAGCTTAAACAGCCTTGAAAATCTGTTCCTTGCTGTCTTATTCTGGTTCGTAAGCTCACCACTTGAGGTTTTGAGGTGCAGGAGTGCTGTGCTAGCTAGGCAGCAGTTGAAGGACTATCGGACTCAGAGACAGAATGTGAAGAAATAAGGGCATTAACATTTTTATGGAGCTGGCTCATACTATGTGCAGCAGCAGGCCCTGAGCTGGGGGTTAGAGTGAGGAGCTCGGCCCTTATTCGGTTATACACTCAAAAATACACTCCCAAAATATATTGGGAGAAAAACACATGGCGAAAAACATAAACAAACGACCAAAAGGAGGAATAGAAATTGTTAATGAAATACATGCTAGGATGAGAGTTGCCTAGTGTGAAGAGTGTCTATGAAGAGAGAGTTGATTTAGTCACAGGGTCAATGTCTTCCTTAGGGTCTTAAAAGTTAAGCTGAGATAAATAATATCAACAAAACCTCTATGCAGTCATTTTTAAACTCCCTTTTTAAAAATGAAAAAACGGAGGCTCAGTGTCTTTAAGTCATTTTTGGAAGCCCCTTCAGTCAGCTGCAGAGCTTGTATTCTCAGCCAGGACTGTGTAAGTCTACACTCAACCTTCCCCCTGTAACAGTGCATGCCATAGGACTCCATTTGCCCAGGGTTCTAGTCCTTGTCATGTTATCCCTGAACCTGTATTTTATTCTCTGACACACTACTGGATATTGCAAAAAAAGCATAACTTTAGAGTCTGATGAACTTGGGTCCAAACTGTAGTTCTTTTACCTGCTGAATGACCCTGGAGAAGTCATTTTACCATTCTTAACCCTGCCCTCTTCCTCAATAATAAAGAGGAAATAATGCTATGTACATGACAACGTTGTTCTAGAATAGAAATAAAAGATACAAGGTGCTTCATAAGATACTAAGAATAGCAACAAAAACATCAAAAACAACAAACAAAAAGGTACCATTTCTTGAGCACCTATTATATGCTGGACTCATGAATCATCACAGCCATTCCTTATAATAATCCTAGGCGATACATGCAATTTTCACCCTCATTTTGAAGAAGAGAAAACTGTGGCACTGAATAATAAGGTAAGTTGCCCGAGGTCATAAAGACAAGAAGTGGCAGAATTAGGATAAACATCCAGGTAGCCTGGCTCCAGAGCCCTGTGCCACACCATATGACCACCCTAATTATTGTCCGTAACATGGACAGGAGACATGGGAAGTTGGACTGTGTGCTTCTTCCGCAATAAAAATTCTGATCTGCTCTCCTTGTGGATAGTTTAAAGGCACACACATGCACACACACACACACACACACACACACACAGACACCAAACTTTCCCTTTTGGGCTCCTGGAGCTGGCCCTCGCTTGCTGTACTGTTTCAAGGTGTTTTATAGAGGCTGCTCTTAGCTTTGTCGCCATCTGCTTTGTTTCTTCCAGCTGCAGAGCTGTAGACAGAGATGAGTTTATTTTCGGTAGCATGTATTTTCTGAGCTGAAACCAATGCAGGCTGCTGTCCAGATCCTCTGAAACAAAATCACTTTAACCAGCTCTGAGAATGGCCAACTTAAAACAATAAATTGGTGGAAGGAGAAAGGAAGAAGTGTGAACAAAGTAATTAGAATGGTTGGGAGGGGAAAAGGAGGAAAGTATCCTGAACCTGACCAACTATGTCACAGCTCTGCACAGTAATAACTGCAGAAAGGGCTTACTTGTTTAGTGACATTTCAATTTCCCTGAGGTGCCAGGCTGTTTCCTGCTTCTATGTCTTTACATTTGCCAAACCTTTGTCTTAAAAAGAACCCTCTGAATCCCCTGTCTACCTGGAGATCTCTAGCATCAGGGTTACACCCCCACCCTCTAGCCCTTGAAATCTTCTCTGATGGCCTCTTTCTCAGGTCAGTTAAACTTTAGGCAATGATAGAGATAGTAAATTCAGAAAAGTTTAAGACTTTAACTCAGCCTTACTAATAATTAGCTTTTTGAGGTCGGCGAAAGTTGTCAAAACATTCTGAGGTTCAGTATCCTTCTTGTTGAAAGAAGCATTGTGATATAACTTGTCTCATAATTTAGTTGTGAAGATTTATGCCTGAATATGATGTAAGAAGATAAATGCAAGTGACAAAACAGTGCCTGGGACTAATGGGCTCCTAACAAATATTTGTTAAATGCGTGAGTAAAATAAAAGAGCTTATACATAATAAGTACTTAACAAATTTTATTCATTATCAGTGCATTGTCTACTAACTCCTCTCTTACAATGAACATCCATTTCAGAAGCCTCTAAATGTCATCCTGGTATCTGTAGAAATTAGCATGGTACGTGGCATATGGAAAACTTTCAATGACTATTTTACAGGGAATTTATAAGTCACTTCCCACTTCATTAATAATTTTTGTATATTTATTTTGACTATCACATGCACTTGAACTGGCTGGCATTATTGTCACTATTTTACATAAAACTCTGACCCTTAGGAAATAAAAATACTTCCTTTAATTAAACTTGGTAAAAACTAGAGTAGATCTTGGGCTCAACCCTCAACTGAAAGCTTTCTGCCTTTTCGTGGATAGAATTAATCCATCTTGGGGTGACAGGGATTTTACACATCATTTACTTGAAGTATCCTCATTTTATAGGTGATGCCAGGCAAGAAGGGACTTGCCCAAACTCACGTAGCCACTTTGCAAGTGATTGCATTTTGTGAATACTCCAATCGCTCAGGAATGAGAGGTAAGTTTATTTTGATAAATAAATCAAATTGTTGCTACTCACAAGTCTAAATGGTGAGAAATGTGTTCAGAAATGCTAAATATTTATAGTTAACAAGGAAAATTTGAATTCATTTATGTCTCTTAACAAATTGGTTACCTCATGTAGAATAATTGCCGCTTTTACTCTCAGTACTTGAGTTCTACTCAGCACATTACTGAATCATAGTTTAGTCAATGCCTGATTTCAGTTGGCAAGATGCTATTTATGGAAGAAAATAAAAGACTGTAATGTTTTGAATTTGAACCAGTCTTTTTTTTTCTTTGAACTTTGCATGCGTATTATTGGAGATTTTAAAAGCCCTAACCTAAATATCACAAGAATGGAAAAACAAGCACCACATGTACTCACTATCAAAGTAGTATTAATTTATCAACACTTAAGTGCACATATCGTAGTAACATTCATCAGGTGTCAGGCAGATGGCAGGGAGGAGGAGATAGGTATATTCACACGTAATGGGTGCCGTGCACACCGTCTGGGGGATGGACACACTTGAAGCTCTGACTTGGGTGGGGCAAAGGCAATGTATGTAACCTAAACATTTGTATCCTTGTAATATGCTGAAATAAAAAAGTAAAAATAATAAATAAAATAAGATCTCTAACCTAATTTCAAGTAACATAAAACCGATCCATTGAGAAGAGGTTAGTGTGTGGTTGAGTGGTTATCTTCTATAGTGGCATTTCTGTTCAGCAACACGTTTCAGAAGCGCTTGCCCGTATCTGGATGGGAGACCTCTATGTCTTTTCAAAAACTCTTGCTCGCGACTCAGAAGCATTTAGTGTTGCCTTCTGTCAATAGAAGATATGGTCATGTTTAACTGCCTTCGATGTGGTTTGATGATTATTGTAAATCCGTTGCATGGAAAAAATGGCTTTTATTTCCTCTGTAGCATAATAAGCATACAGTAGTCTCTCCTTATCCACAGTTTTGCTTACCCAAAGTCAACTGTGGTCCAAAAATATTCAATGGAATATTCCAGAAATAAACAATTCATAAGCTTGAAATTGTGCACTATTCTGAGTAGTGGGATGAAATCTCACACCATTCCTCTTCATCTCATGTGGGACATGAATCATCCCTTTTCCCTGCGAATCTATGCTTTTTACCTGACAGCGAATCACTTCGTAGCCCCCTGGGTTGTCACATCAACTGTAGCGTATCGCAGTACTTGAATTTAAGTCATCTTTATTTTACTGAAGTGCAAGAGTAGTGATGCTGGCAGTTCAGATATGCCAAGGAGAAGCCTTAAAGTACTCCGTTTAAGTGAAAAGGTAAAAGTTTGTAACTTAATAAGGAAAGAAAAAGAATCACATGCTGAGGTTACTAAGATCTATGGTAAAAGGAATCTCCTACCTGTGAAACTGTGGTGATGGAAAAAGAAATCTGTGCCAGTTCTGCTGTTGTATTGCACACTGCAAAGTTACAGCCGCAGTGCATGATGAGTGCTTAAGATGGGGACCCCAAACTGCCTTCAAGGTGGCTTGATGATTGTTGTAAATCTGCTGCCAGAATGGACATTACATTTGTGAGTGTGAGACATGAACAGAGAAATGAGCTCTGAGTGACAGCCTGTGAGTTCTGTGCTATCCCAGGTTTCAGGTGTCCAGTGGTGGTTTCAGGTGTCCACTCTTACGTCCATTTTCTCTCAGGGAGGGGACACAGCAGCACACTCACAGAGAAGCCGTGGGAGCACACACTTGGCATAGCAGAATTCGAAGAAGCAATAAGTTCATGACAAGAAGTGGAGTTCATGGATATGGAAGTCAGGAGATATGGGTTTCAGGGCTGATTTTGCCACTACTGTGCTGTGTTCTACATGTAGCCATTACTCTCAGTTGCCTATAAAACCACCATTCCCAACCATAGAACCCAAGTTTTGGTCAAGGTTGTCATGAGGATCTAGACATTAGATCACACCTAGAACAACCATGCCACCCAAGGCAGTCCTGTTTCTTTGCACTCAGCAACCCATATCCCCAGCTCCCCATGCAATCGATGGAGTCTGGAGACAGCATTGTAGCCAAAATATAAATAAATAAACACATAAAGGGAGAGGATATATGCTGGAGACTTCTGGGAAATGTATTTTGCTGCCTGAAACTGGGACTCCACATTGCCATTTCTTATTGCTGAGGAAGTGAACGTGAGGATATGATGCCTAGAGCTGAGGCAATCATTTTGTAACCATGAGGTGATAAGTATGAAAATAAGAAAGCTAACATGCTGAGGATCATAAAAGGGAAAAAGCACAGTCTTCACGGCACCACTGATCTGTGAAGGAAACCTGGGATAGCTTACTTCCAGATTTCTCATTAAATAAATAATATCAATCTTTATGATTTAAAACATTGGTGTTTGGATCTTCTCTTACTTGCAGCATTCTGGTTATATTAACTAAATTACTAGTTATTTCTTCCTTTCTTTCACCTTCACTTTTCCTTCTACCTTGCCAGATTGTGCTAATTAATCTTTTATTTTACTGACTTTGTACCTGACATGCATTTCTATTGTTAGAGCTGCTGGTATTAAACTGGATTGTGACAGCCAATTTTAGGAGGCTTTCTTTGGCATCAAAATATGAGTGCCACATCTTATTAGTTTATGGTAGATTAATTCAGAAATGTTGATGCCCTTTGCTAGGAATATTATATTTTCCTACCCTGTGGATATCAGGCTTAGCCATATATCCTCTGTGTGATAGAAAAAATAATGATCTTCCAAAGATGTTCAGGTTTGAATCCCTCAAACCTCTCATGGCAAAAGAGACTTTACAGATGTGATTAAGTTAAAGTTCTTGTATGGGGACATTATACTGTCCCCATACATTATTTAGGTAAACAATGTAATGACAACTCCTTATAAGGAGATAAGATGGTTAAAGTGAGAGAAGAAAATATGACATTGGAAGCAGAGGGGAGAGAGAGTTGGAGAGAGAGAGAGGGATTTGAAGATGCTATGCTGTTGGCTTTGAGGCTGAAGGGAGGAGTCATTTGCCAACCACTGCGAGCAGCCTCTAGAAAGGGGAAAAGCCAAGGAGATACAGTCTCCCCTGGAGTCTCCAGAAACAACCATTCCTGCCAACACCTTGACATTAGCCAAGTAAGACTAGACTGATTTTGGACTTCTAACCTCCAGAACTGTAAGGCAATAAATTTGTGTTGTTTTAAGTCATTAAGTTCATGATAATTTTTTATAGCAGCAATAGGAAAATAATATACTCTTGGAAGGAGAGCTATGTATCTGCACTCCATTGAACCCAGAAGTGACCATGTGACTTGATTTAGCTAATGAAAAATGGGGCACAGTGACACACAAGCAGAAGCTTTAAGGGTCAGCATACCGTTCTGTTCTCATTTACTCTTCTCTCTTCCATCAAGCAAGCAATGCCCCAGATGGGGTCTACGCAATCATCCTGGGTGCCTGAGTGAAAAAGGACATGGAAGGAAGCACAGTTAACTGCCTACACATATGTAGCATGATAAGAAATAATCATTTGTCACGAGTCACGCAGATCTAGGGAATCATTATTTATCTCATGTAAAGTGGCTTCTCCTGACTGACACACCACCTCCAGGCTCTCTGTCTCTAAGATAGTTCCTGGAACATAGCAGCTGTTCCATACATTTCTGATTCCCCTCCCCTAGCAGATGAAGGGTTAGAGGCTTGGCACGTGGAGGGCACAGGTGGAACATTGGGAAATCTGGGGAAGAATCCTGATTTTAACACTCTGCTGACCAGCGTGAGCCTCTTCATTGATAATCCATTTAGTTTACATACCTAGGAGAATCAAATTGGTTAATGTACAAAAAAACTTGGCATAATATCCAGGATGTAATAAATTCTCAATTAATGTCATTAATTAAATAATAACAATTTAAATATGTATTAATTAAATAATATATTTTATTACTTAATTTTATAATAATAATTATGATGATAATGGAAATGATTCCATCTTTCTCTTTTATGTACTTTGTTTCTCTTCACCAGCTTTATTGGCTATAATTGACAAATAAAAATATATATTTAAGGTGTACAATGTGGTACTTTGATGAAAGTACCCTTCATTTAATGATGACTATATTCACCATGCTATACATTAGACCTCCAGAACTTTACTCTTTGACAACATCTCCCCATTTATCACACTCTTAGCTTCTGGAAACCACCTATCTACTCTCTGTTTCTCTAAGCTTAACTTTTTTAGATTCCACATGGAAGTGATATCGGGGCAATCTTTATCTCTCTGTGTCTAGCTTATTTCATTTAGCTTAATGTCCTCCCAGTTTATCCACATTGTTGCAATGACAAGACTTTCTTCTCTTTAAAGACTACATTATATTCCATAGTGTGTGTGTATGTGATAAACAAATTGTGATATATGTAATATGTTTATATACATATATATAATCTTTGCTTCTTTATCTATTTACCTATTGATGGACACTTGTTTCCATATATTGGTTATTGTGAATAATGCATCAAAGAACATGGGAGTGTAGATATCACTTTGAGACACTGTTTTCACTTTTTGGGGGGACATATGCCCAGAAGTGAGATTGCTGGATTGTATCAGTATTATTTTTATTTTTTTAAGGAAACTCCATACTATTTTCCTTAATGACTATATAATTTATATTCCCACAAGTGTGTACAAGAGATTCCTTTCCTTCACATCCTTGCCAGAACTTGTTATCACTTGTCTTTTTGATAATAGTCATCCTGACAGGTGTGAAATGATATCTCATTTTGGTTTTGATTTGTATTTCCCAGATGGTTAATGATGTTGAGCACATTTTCATATACTTTTTGGACATTTGTGTATCTTCTTTGGAAAAATATCTATTGAGGTCCTTTGCTCATTTTTAGTAGGTCTATTTGGTTTTTTTCTAATGAGTTGTATAAATTCTTTATATATTTTAGATATCAATCCTTTATCAGATATATCGTTTGCAAATATTTTTCTCTTGTTCCATAGGTTGCCTTTTCATTTTACTGAGCATTTCCTTGGCTGTGCAGTAGTTTTCTTATTTTTAAAATGTACTTTCTTGAATTAGTCTGAATAATTTCTACTAGTCAATAGCCTAAAATCTTAGTGGCCTAACAGCACTGAAGGCTTTTTCTAAGCTATGTCATGGTCTTATAAAGCTCTGGGCTCTTCTAGTGCCTGTCCTACAGGAAAGCAATGACTGAGGCAACCAGATTCCTTCCTTCAGGGGGCTCTGATGTCTTGGAATCCTTTACTTCCAGCTGCAATTAAAAACCAGAGGGAAAGTGCAGATTTTTCATCTATTTTACCCTGACCATAATTCTGTCCCAATGCCTAAACTCATTGTGATGGAGGTGGGGAATGCAGTCTTCTCTTGATATGGCCAGGAAGAAGAAATAGGATAGGTACATTCAGCTGCTCTCTGCCACCCATGTAACTTAAATTTTGTGTTGGGAAAAGGCTTACTACACAATATGGGCCAAAGGACATTACCATCATTTCCAAGTTATCATTTCATATGGCGAATATATTCTGGGTATATAGAGGGGTATGATCTCAGATAGCAGGGACAGAGCATGTTAAAAACAAACAAACAAACAAACAACCAAACAAAAACCAAAAACAAGCTAATGAATCAAGGGAGAAGTAATGGATTTCCAAGATGGAGCAATCCACTAATAGAACTTTTTTGACCTTAATAAATGAGCAAGACAATAAAACATGATTAATAACGATGCAAAGCTCATGGATCTCTGTGCAAAAAGGGCCCAGGCTAGGAGGAGAGACTGCAGAGTTGAAGGTTCATGTAGGGAGCATAAGGAGTTTGCAGTAAAGGGGTGGTTGGATGGGGACATGGGAGAACCCTTAAAGTTGGCTTCTTAGTTTGGTCTTTATCCTGAGGACAGGCTATTATGCTTGCTTTATTCATAGTATAAGACTGAAAGCTTTGAATCTTTGTCAATTTATATTTATAAAACTAAATATTTTACTTTTGGGCTCCAAATATTTCCTACATATTTATTTTTTATTGATCATAGAGATATTTAAGACAGAGGAGAACAACATGCATAATACTTTATCTTATATTGTGAGGAAATAAGACTTTCACCTAAGGTAATATTATTACAGGAAACTGAAGCTTATCATTTTTATATATATAAACTTTTTTCTAATATTATCTAACCTAATATTAATTTTGCAGCATTTTGAAATCTGTACTTTCTGCTTTCTCAAAACCACCTTTTTAAAACATGATTTAACTTCTTATGTATGAATTTCATTCAAGAGATACTCATTGAGCCTCAACCCTGCAGCAGCCACTGTCCTTATGCTTTTGGAGCCCCGTCTAAAAGAAAAGAGAGGCACGTTGCAAACAAATCTTCATTTTGAGGCCTCATCCCATATTTATCTTTGTGCATCTTCCCTCTGTATTGTTAGCTCTGGGAGGCCAGGAACCATGTCTGTTTTGATTGTTGATCACCACTGTATTCCCAGCACTTAGTAGAGTTCTGAGCATACAGTCGAATCTCAGTAAATATCCTGAATGAATAAATTAATCAGTTAATATATTTTTAATTCTGCACCTGATGTCAGTCAAGGTTTTTCTGTGAATCTCATCTATGTCTAGTGTAGCCCAGTGATTCTGAACACTGATTGGAGCCAGAATGCCTTGGGTGGAGAACTGGTTTTGTCAATGTCTAGCTCTTGGGAGAGTTATTTAATCCCTTTGTACCTGTACTCTTACCTGTAAAACAGAGCAATCATAGTGCTTGCCTCATAAATTTGCTGTGTTAAATGTTATTGTTTATAAAGGGTTTACTATATAGTAAGTGCCGTATAAATATTAAAATATTTTCCAAGGGATATCTTATTTGATCAGAGAATCACTGTTATCCCATTTGAGGCAGACCATTAATAGAGTTACTTTCCCCACTGGTTTAACCATCTGTGGGTCTAAAGGGCATGTTTATGATATAGAACATGGCATCTTCCATGTGAATAGACTTTCTAAAAAACAGAAATAGTCTTTTAAGAGGAATCACATAAGGGAGCTATGAATGGTTGTTGTAGAATAGGCCCAGCAGGCATTATCCTTAGCAGACTGAAACTAGCAGAAGCTAAATAAATTACATAAATACACACACACACACACACTCATCAGAGGCAGAGCAGGGATTTGAACTCAGTTCTACTAACTCCATGCTCTTTGCAAAATACAGGACCAAATACATTTATCAAAGAACTACTATGTTCCAGTTATGATTATAATGCCTGTTTTATAGGTAAACAAACAGAGCATTAGTGAATTTAAATAACTCACGTAGATAACACAATGAAAATCTGTAAACACAAGAACTCTTCTGTACCACCAATCTTTATCCTTTAGTTTCAGGAAAGCAACCACCACTAACAATCTTGTTTCTTGGGATTCCCATAGTTCTGTGGCCCCAAACTACCCTGACTACATCAAGACTATAACTGTATTCACAGCTAAGTGGATCTTCCACTCAAAATTTATCGTAGTTTGTGGCAAGAATATGAAGGTTATAAAAGTCTAGCAATAAAACAACCTGAAACTTGCAGCTTAAGTGAAATTGGTGACAGTAATATTGTTAGGGTCATAATTTGTCTTCCAGATTTTTCATATATTTTATAACCACCACAAAGAATGTTTGCTCTTGTTGCTTTTGTTTTTTAGTGAGTAGTGACGATGAATGTATCTGGCATTGTTAATGAGTTCTGTCTATGCCTGGTATTGAATGTGATGAAAGAGAATCATGAGACATCATATTTCTCTTTGATATGACATCCAACTTTTTTATTATAAATCAGTTTCCATTTATTTAACTGTGTCATGTTTGAATTAATTTATTCATTAATTTAACAAAGATTTATTGGGACATAATATATGCCAGGTATTGCACGAGGCATGGGAAGATACACATGAATAAGAAACATTCCCATAATTCAAAGAGTAAAGAGTCTAGTGGAAATAACCCTAGTATAAAAAGTTTTATATATTATTGAGAAAATAAAGAATAAAAGCTATTTTAGAGTCTAAGACTATATTCTCCACTGTGCAGCATTTATGTTGTAAGTACACAGTATAAACTTTAATTCCACTAACATTTTATGTTTTCACCTACAAGGTTTAGGGCTTTATTTTCCCCCCAAAGGTAGGCAGAGAGATTCATTACTAGGATATGGAAACATTTTGAATTTATACAGCTATGAATCTGATTCTAAAACTGAGTTCACTCAGATGTAAGCTCCATAAATGTAAAGCTTTTTTGCTCCATTTGTTCACAGGTACTTAAAATACATTGCCTGGCTCATAATAGATGTGCAATAAATATTTGTTGAAGAATGTGAGAACACACATGGAGAAAGGACAGTTTCTTGAATAAATGGTGTTGGGAAAACTGGATATACACATTCAGAAGAATGAGATTGATGGAAGGAACTCACTAGCGGTGTGATATTGTTACCAAGCAATCAACGGGCTTATCTCCTGATTTGCATAGAAACCAATACCCTGGCACTGGCCTTTGAGAAAAGAAAAACTTTATTGCAAGTGTACTGGCAAGGAGGCAGTAAGAAATACTCAAATCTTTCTCCCCAAGCCGGAGTCTAGGATAGGACAATGAGGTGTGATCTGATTGGAACTTGTGGTGGGGTGATGTTCTGACTGGACTATGCCATGGGGTGATGCTGGGGCTTGGGCTGACTGGATCCTGAATCCTGGCATGTGGTGTCCAATTCTTAATTCAGTCACCACTCCTTGGTCTGAGAACCTCAGTCTGAGGTTCCACCAGTGGCTGCATGCTTGGTTCTTCTGGCCATGCTCAGGTTATGTGACCTTTGACCTGGGGGTCCATGGCAACTGAAAAACAACTCACAACTTTAATACATAAAGGTTGAGCCAGATTGGTCTGGTGTGGTTACAATATTGGCTTAATTATTTAACTTCATCAGGCAGAGAAAGAATCTGTGTCCTCTCCCTACTTGGGACACTGAATGATTCCAGAGAAACTTCTATAGTCTCACAGATTGGTACCTCTAGAGATTCATGGTGTATAGTCACTCCTATGCTTTCAGCATTATTCCCAGCCAATTTCCTTCCCTAATTTAGTTGTCTCGTCTGTTTTCCACAATATCAAACCTTCTGCACTGCCTTGCAGTTGCACACTCTTTCCTCATCCCCCATTTGTACTTGGTGGAAACCAAGTCTTCTCTTCTGGCTAAGAGTGATCCTTCCACCTGTGCACTATGGTCCAGAACTTCCCACTGCATATTCCAGGGGCACATCTCAATATCCCTTCTTCCCTTTGTAAACTGGCTCCTTCCAATAGCATTGAAATATCTTAAAATTAAAATCTTCTGCCTTTGTTAAACAAACAAGAGGAAAAAAAGGGAGGTGGTCTCCAGGAACTTCTAATTCCCCTCTGCTAACTTTTTTTTTTTCTCTTCTCTTTTCTATGTGGTCAACTTCTTCAAAGACTGTCTAATTTACTGGTCCTTCTTCCTGAGCTCATCATTCCAAACCCACTCCAATCTGGCCTCCCCCTTTACATTCCCCTGAAATGCCCTTAACTAGGTCATTTGTAGTCCCCGATGGTAAGGGATAATACATGCTTTTCAGTCCTCATCTTACCTGAACTTTCAACGGATTAGCTGCTTTTTTCCTGCTTGAAAAGTTTCTTTCCTTAGTTCTAACTTTGTGCCTTCTTTAGACATCACCACTGGGCTCTATCCAGTTGACTTTGCTAGCTGTTTTTCCAGAGCCCTGCTTTGCACATAAAGTAACCTTGGGCTTCTGTTCCAGGCCCTCTCACTTTCTCACTCTGCATGCTTCATATGCTATGTCATCCGCATTCACAGCTTTATTACCTATTTATCTATCCCCAAATTCTCTCTTGGGTTTTGGGCCAATCTAGCAAACATTCCAGAGGCTACCTTCATGTGGAAAACCTACAGTCCCCTAAAATAAATGTGTAAAAATTGTTATTGTTACTGTGATACCTTATCTCAATGGTTGGGGACCTTTTGGTAGCAAATTAATCTTAGAATAATTTGAAGACCGACAAGAAATGAATAGATAAATGCATGGATAAAAGATATGATTTTATTTCATATTATCATGTAATATGATTTTATTTATAATAATTTCTATTATACCTTTTGTGTCTGCATCTAATTTATGACATGAATCATTTCCTACTAGCAAATTGTCTGATCTCCCTTATACATAATTTTCAAGACTAAGTTGAAACACACACAAGACTTGTGTGGTATATGGGCTCAATTAAACCTTCAGCTCATTTTCAGATGATCTCATTTTGTATCCATTGCTCCCTCTATTGAGTGGCACAGTGAATTCTCTGAAGCAAAACTCAAGATTTGCCTTTTATTTCAGTCAAATTTCACTGAAGTATTTACAGCATAGGTTGCCTCAATGAGAAAGAATCAAGTAAGGTAGAAAGAGAAAGGGATTTGCATTCAGATAATCCCAGGTTCAAATCCCATGTCTATCACTCAGTAACAGAAAGGCCATGGACAAGTTAGTTAACCTCTCAAACTTAAGTTAGTTCATCTATAAGATGAGAATAATAAATACTATCTTGAATATGGGATAGCAAATTTACCACATGCCTTCTGCCATTTTCCATTCTTGGTTTAAAGACATCGAATGTTTTTAACTGAACACAGTTGAAGTCCCAGATTCTTTCTCAAAACATGCTCAATGTGGCTCTAACCAATAGATCAGAACCCATGCCAGAAGTGGACCTTATATGTTATCTTTAGAATAGAGATAATGCATGTATAATGCTTAGTATATATCAGATGCTCAATATCTGGTGTCTGTATTATAATAAGTCTTGGCTTATTTGAACCAGGTTTGAATTTAATAACCAGGAGGTCGCTGAAATACTGCCTAGGCTTTAGTCTTAATAAGAATATCTCCAATCCTCCTGTGTCCCAATCTTTAACAAAGATGGAAATGAGGCCATAGTGCTGTCATCACCAAGTGGAGTGTGGAGCTAGTCTTCCACCTAATATTCATATCCAGTTAGCCTTTCTGAGCCCAGTTTTCCTCATATGTAAAATCAAAATGATAATAGCATCTACCTCATGAGTTGCTGGGAAAGTAATTGAGATGCTAGACACAGGGCACTTATCTGGGTACTCTGTAAGTGTGAGTTGCTGTTTTTCTTGGGGACATAGATTTTGGTACAGTAGAGTATTAAGAGACAGATTTTGTCTGGTTGAAAGTTTATCAATGACTCCAGCAAAGTTCAATGAGAAGTTGAACTTAGATTATATTTCGGTATGTAATAGACTCTCCTGGTCGCAAGTAACAAACCAAACTCACTGTATTTTAAGCATATGAAAACCGATTACAGGCAAGGATGGTTCTTCTGGCAGGCCAGATCCAGGAAACAATTTTGTCAAAACTTCCTTTCTCAGTTACATTTCCCTCTGTCCTACATGAGGCTTTCTTCACATGCCTGGAAGAGAACATGGCCCAGAGCAACCCCAGATATCAACTATTCCAACTTAGCATCCTGAATGAAAAGAGAGACTTTTCTCAAACCAGCACTGATAATTCTGATTGGTTCGACTGGCATCACAAGCCCACCCATGAACTCATAGGTCTGGTCAGACCTGAGACCCTATGTCAAAGGAAAGAATCTATTACATGACAAAAAAAAAAAAAAAAATGGAGCACAGTAGGGAGAAGCATTGAAAGCAGGAACAGCTTCATGAGGAAAGAAAGATTAAAGCATAAGAAAGGATGGGTAGGATTTACATTTGTGGGGAAAATAAGGACATGCTACTTTTACATGGAACAATCTTAGCCACAGCTATACCCATTATCCACTGATGCCCAACATAGAAACAGCTGGTGACCACAGTGAGTCTTTTACAAACTTAATGGTTCTGAGCCCCTAATTATCCAAAGTCAAAAGCCTATGAGCAATTGAGGTCCAGCTACTAAAGTGAAAACAAAGTGTATGATTTTGCCTATGTCAAAATAGGAGAATAATAATTACAAAAATAACAGCAATATTATACTAATAGCAAGTACATCTTACTGGGTGCTGGGTACTGCAATATGGCAGTTGTTTATGTTCCATGTTCCAAGCAACCCTATAGAAAGGCAATATTATCAGCCTTTTACCAATAATGAAATCAAGGCTCAAAAAGTTATTTGCTCAATAATTAAAATCTAAGCTTGACCCAAATTCATTTTATTCACTCAACATAATTTTACTGAGTACCTACTATGCGTTGTCTACATGTAAGACTGATGTAGAGTGGGAGCAAGGTACAGAGTTTCTCTGTTTCCGGAGCTCACGACCCCATACTGTCTTTCTAATGAATTGAATGAACTACAGTTTCAGTGTAGAAACAGAATTTTTACATGAATATTCTCCAATTTGCTAACTGATTGACAGAAACTGAAATTATTTTTGAACTTTTGAGTACCCTGGTTTAATTCAGCTAGATTTTCTATAGATCCAGGGAAAAATATCAGAAGATTAAGTGATATCTATAAAAAATATTCTATCAGCACCAAGTAAAATCTTTTGTGACTTCTGAGATAGAGCATCAGTATCCTATATTTACTTGGAATTTAAGTATATATTCTCATTAGTGAACAGCCTTGACAAGGTTATTTGATTTTATTACTATATTATTTTCTTATATAGAATCTTTGAATTGGTTGGAAATATACAAAATTTATTTTTATTCATTCATTCACTCAAAATATATTTAGTTAGCACTGATGTAATATATGATTATCCAGCATCTACTTACGTTCTTATATAGGTTGCCTACTATCTCATAAGGCTGCTCATTCCATTATTATGTACGTTTTCCTCATATGCAGTCCAAATGTTGAGTTATTATGAATAAATGTACATTTTCATTCTAGTCAATAATTCAAATCTTTCAAGAGCAGTATAAGCCTTCACACTATCAACTTCATTTAACTAAGGTAAATCGTCCCAGAATTTTAGCTATTCTTTTATTTTTACTTTATGACTTAAAAACTCATAGTAATAAAACTACAGACATCATAGAGAAGACACTTTTGGAAAAAATATCTTTATATGTAACCAATATTGACATATGGTATATAACCTTTCATACTTTTTCTTATGCATATGTGCATATAGATTATAATTTATAAAGAAATATTTGTTCAAGTTTATATGACATACTCTGTATATTACAAACCTCTCCCCATCAGTAAATAGCAATGTAAAATTTCATTTTATAGCTGTGTAATATACCCTTGTGAACGCTATCATGTATTTAGCTAAACTCCATTTAAAAATTTTATTGAATTTCCAATATCTCAAAATGAATAAAAAAGAACCAACAATCTTGCGATGACATCTTTGCTGCATTTGGACAGTTCTTTTTTAGAATCAATTTCTAGGAGTGTGAGAGTTGTATCCCAGAGCACATACGGTTCCTAAGGCCCTTGTGTGTGTTTACCAAGGTGCCCCCGAGTTATTTTAACAGTCAATGTTCATTTCAACAGTGCACAAAAGAGACTGTTCCCCCAAAACCACACTAACATGGGGCATTATCATTTTGTCCTTTGAAATAGAGCACAATCTGTCACCTATTTGTCCCGGGGAACCATTCCAATTTGTCAGTGCTTCTCACGATGTCAGCTGTTAGTAACTAATCATGGTATTTTTTTAATAAATTTATTTTCTTTTTTTAAATTTCATAATATTATGGGAGTATTTTAGGTGTGAGGACTGCCACAGAGTGGAACAGAACTAAACCTTTCTTGTTCTAAATCCAATTGCCCTTAAACAGTTTTAGGATTATGAAGGTTTTTGGCAGTACCATCAAACTGGTTTATCACGCAGGAGTTGAGCTCATTACCACCATTCATGTAGTCCCTTTCTTCTATCACATGCCTTCTGGTGGTGATGACTTTTTCAAACCAAAGCACTGCACTCAAGTTAAACAAATCAACTCCGAAAGCCAAAATTAGAAAAACCTTACTTCCTACACAGTTAAAATGAGAATCTGAAGTGTAACTCAAATAACTTGAAAAATTAGCTGGAATGAAACATCCAAAAAGGAACTTCAGATGGAAAACAATTAGCTTTGTTCCTCCTCCAGGCAAGAGAATATTGTGGCTTCAATTTTTCTTTTGATTCTATTTAATTCCCTTTCATGGGCAATTATCCTATTAAACTGGTTCTTTTGTTTTGGCATAAGTAATTAAACCCTCAGAGCTCAAGATTGCCTTCTTCAATAGCAAAATGTAAGCCTGTACATTTTTCCAAGATATTGCAGGCTGCGGAATTCTTGTAAAAGTGCTCGTGCTCCAGATTTTCCCTGAGATCAGGCTCCCAGAGACCTGGGGAAGGAAATTCTCTGAGAATTTATGCTAAGAGAGAAGAAAGATGTGTACATGTTGCTATTGCCAGGTATGCATTTTTTGCCCGCAGCCCAGATAAGAAGTTGGTGTTCTCATTCTGTAACTCAAATTCTGTCTAGCCAATGTTTATTGAATGGCCAGGACTAAGGACTCAGAGAAAGAATCATTCCTTGTCCCCCACCCCCCAAAAACCCACAAAAAAGCCCTCAAACAAACGAAAAACACAGTTGGGGAAATGCACATAAATTTGAGAAAAGGTCAGTGGGCTTTGGCATCAGACCAGTCTGGGTTTGAATCACAGATTTGCTATTGCTTGATTCTGTGCCCTTGGACAAGTCTCTTGACCTTCAGAGTCTCCGCTTCTTGCTCTAGATTCTAGACCTGGGATAAATGGAAAAATTGTTAAGGGTCTTGTACATACCACATGACCCTCATGGACAACAAGGTAGCTATTAATAGTATAGTAGTAATGTGGAGAATTCCATCACAAGGCAAAATATAAATTTCAAAATGTAAATTTAACGTATGGTTGTATTATGAGGAGGTGAAGGAAAGGATCAAGGCTAACCTGTGCAGACAGCTGGTCAGGAGTTCTGCATGGCCTCCTGTTTTCCACATTCTTCCTTAGTTTTTATCATGGGCTGGTGACACTGGATGTGGTGATCCACTTCAGCTTGACTCTTGGTAGGGATGATTGTGGATTGTGATTACATGCCCAGCTTGGGCTTTGAAGGACAGCCCGAACAGTTCCAGGAATCTCCTAGCAGGTTGGTATCCATGTCATTGATTCAATCCAGAGGCATAATTCATGGGGCTATTAAAGTTATGAAGACGCTACTTATGCTTTCTTGCTTCTTCCCCTTCTGTTACTTCTTTGGCTTCACTCTCACTTCCATTTCCACCCTCTCCTGTGAAAAGTAAGAATTTACCTCACCCCACTTTTGGTGGGGGCTGAATCAAAACAGGGGACATTCTCATTACGGCTGAATTTGTGTTCTGAAGAACATTATTACAGGGGTTGGGAGCTAGTGTTACTCTATTAGTGACAAACACAGCATTCCAGAAGGTCTGCCACAGAAGTTACACACACACACACACGCAAGAGATATTCAGTAACACAGTGTCACATTGAGAATCAGCCTGGATTCCCGGGGCACTGGGAGCAGGACCTCAAATAGCAGCTAGATGACATCTTTGAGGAAACTACTTGGGCAGAGCTAGAAGGGAGGTCCCAGGCCATTTGGTTGAACCAGGTGTAAGCAAAAATGTTCTTTCCAGTATGGAGGCAGATTGCTGATGTCAAGATTACAGGATTATTATTATCAGGGCACTAATTCAAATCCACAGAGGTTAAGAATGTCATGATTGGGACTCAGAGGTGTACGGATCCATATATAACAATACAAAAATCAAGCAGTTTTCTTTCTGGGAAGTGGGTTTATTATTTGCACGATATTCTCAAAGGAGTTCATTGCCCCCAACAAGTAAAACCAACTGCTTTAACAAGAGGATATTCTTCATGTGTTAAAATAGGAGCTGGTTGGCACAGAGTCAGATTCAGTGGCATATTTCGAAATTTCACACCACATGTAGGGAGCTTATAAGATATTACAAGCAGCGAACAAGCAGGGGAAATTTAGAGAACTACTGAAGGCACTCAGAATCCTTCAAGAGGGACAATTACTTGACCTAATTACCAAAACAGAGCCTCTGTGACTCTCAAAGCATTTGCAACTCCCCTTCTCTTTGGATACATTGCTTTAAACACTCAGAATGTAATTACTATTTAATGAAATAAAGGCTGTGTGAGTGATGAAAGGGCATAATTAATGGGATGTTAGAATTAAAAAAGAGCTTTTAAAAGTTAAAATCACCAGCTGCCTTTTCTTTCCCAGTGACCAGCATCACCTTGAGCCAAGCCAACTAACTTTTATTTTGCTTATCTTGCTTACTTTACAAATAGGCCACTATTGATTAACAGACATGAAATGAATGGAGAAGCTGTCCTAGAGAAGTACACTAAAATAAGGAAACATGGAAATTCCAAAGAGGGCCTCAAAAAGAGTAGTCTTGTGAGATCATTTAATGTAGAAATAAAGATTCCTATATACTTCAATAGATATTTAGGACATAATGATAGAATTCTACTGTAAAAATTTTGATGAGTTTCCTCCTTTTAAATATTAAATAAAAGTATCAGCTATTCTGGATGTCCAAATGTTTGGACATTTTGTGTATATGTGTGCATGATCTCTCCAAGTATGACTGCCTCCTTCATGGTTAATTTCAAATATAGAGAGTGATACTAGAAGGAAGGAATAGAAGGAAGGAATATACATTTTCTGTCTTGTTTAAAAAGGAAGAGCTAAGGATGAGAGCTATAAGAAAGCAGGTTTTATTTGAATATAAGAAAGTAAATTTAACTAATTAGTGGTAACTTTATGGGGAACAAACTGCTTTCTGAAGTAGTGAGCTTATAGTTTGCAAAGGCGTTCAAACAAGACACAAAAACCCATCATGGATGTTATAGAAATGATTTATGCATTGAATTGGAATTTAAAGTAGCAAAACAGACCCAGATTCTGTGATCAAAGAGGTTGATTCAAACAAGTACAACAGAATTTCCACACCACGCCCCTGTACAATTCCATGGTGGGTTATAACACCCAAGCACTCTTCCTGGTGAGTGTTTCCTGTCTTCTGAGAAAGAGTGTGGGAGGGAGGAGGGATGGTTTTGAAGGTCATTTATAGGATGCCCACCTCACAATGAAGAGTTCAATAGCAGGGAGGTCTGTGTTTCTGTACCCCTTCCAGGTAAATTTTCAGGGTCCAGTGGAGATGGGATGTGGTATATTAAAACCCTGTTCAAAATCTCACAGAACTAAGTGTACTGAGGACTGTTTAGATCCAATTCTAGCTAATGAGAAAAAGACAAAACAAACAGCAAAAAAGAAAATTACCCATGGTTTAGATTAGACTTCACCAGGAACTCTAGAAAGGAATAATGGAGAAACTTAAAACACCATCATCACAGTTAAAGTGGAAGATCAGAGATTAGGAGAAGTGGAACCAGCATCCTGGGAGGAATCAGCCTCAGAAAGCCTCAGAGTTGGTGAAACAATGCAAAAAGGGAAGGCTATCTGTTGGTGAAAATTGAGGACACTGTTGCAGAAGGTAAAGCAACTTCTCAAGAAATCCACGTGCCCTGCCCCTAAACCACCCCTTGCTAACAACTCATGCAAAATACCATCTCTTCTTCAATCTCTGCCTTCCTAAACTCACCCCCTCCTTCCACTAATAGAATGACATTTAATACATGCATGGAATACACCATGCACACTTGAACATCAGCAATTTTATAGAATCTTCTTTCTGCCTGGAATATCTTTCTGTTCTACTACCACCACTATAGGCAAAAACATAACAAGGATTATGCATTACCAAGGTCACTTTCCTTTCTATTATGACAATTTCTCATTTGGTATCGTAATTATAGATTAATTGGTGCTCACACTCATTCACTGGAAGTTTCAAAGTGGCAGGGCCCTGATTTGTTCATTGCTGTACCTGTAGTGCTTGGAATGATGCCTGCCGCACAGGAAATGCCAAGTAAATGAGGATGACTAAATAAACAAGGCAAAGAACGAAGTTTCTTTCTGAATGGTGTATGGCATTTTTAAGCTATTAATTTCAAATCATTTTTATTATTTTTTTCAGTGTCAAAGTTTATTTAATCATAGTTAGCATCCTTCTTCCCAGACATATGGAAAATAAATTAGTGAAGATTCATTTAATTACATTGTAACATAAACATATCAGTAAACATCCAAGTGAAGTGTGCCCTTACTTTTACTAACCACTGATTATCTATTAAGAGCAAGATGCTAATTTCATCTCTAAAAAATAATCATAAAGCCAGCCTTGCTAACACACCAGCTAATGGGATTTGAATGAGAGAATGAATATTATAGAAGTTTAAAATTGACAAATCACTGTGCAACTATATCATATCATACGTATTTTTTATTTATTTATTTTTATTGCATCATATTATGGGGGTACAAATGTTGTTAAGGTTACATATATTGCCCCTGCCACACCCCCCCCACGCACTCCCCCCCCACCCCGGAGTCAGAGCTCCTAGCGTGTCCATCCTCCAGGTGGTTCGCATTGCCCTCATTACTTAAGTATACACCCATCCCCTCCTACCCCCTCCCACCCGCCCAACACCCAATAAATGTTTCTTTTTTTTTTTTTTTTTGACATTTTGGTTACATTTTATATCTTTCCCTTTCCCTAGGAAGAGTCAGAAATATGCCTTTCCCCTTCACAATGATCACCACATCCCTAAGATGTAGGTCTACCCCACCCCCAACCCCTGGTGAGCGCTATCATCATTTGAGCACCATAGTTTTAATCAGTCAGTACCAATTTGATGGCGAGTACACGTAGAGCCCATTTTCCCAATCTTGTGTCGCCTCACTTTGGACAATGGACTTAAGCTTAATCCAGGATAGCACAAGCAGTGCTAGCTCGCTGTCATTTCTTAGAATTGAGTAATATTCCATTGTGAACATATACCAAATTTTAATTATCCATTCATGAGGTGACGGGCACTTGGGTTGTTTCCATGTCCTTGCAATAGTGAATTGTGCTGCCATAAACATCTGGGTGCAGATGTCTTTATAATAGAATATCTTTTGCTCTTTTGGGTAGATGCCCAACAATGCTATTGCTGGGTTGAATGGTATTTCTATTTTTAGCTGTTTGAGGTATCTCCAAATTCTTTTCACAAAAGTTGCACTAATTTGCAGTCCCACCAGCACTGTAAGAGTGTTCCTGTTTCTCCACATCCTCGCCAGCATTTGTCATTTTGGGATTTCTTGATACAGGCCATTCTCACTGCGGTTAGGTTGTATCTCATTGTGGTTTTGATTTGCATTTCTCTAATGATTAGAGATGTCTAGCACTTTTTTATATATTTGCAGGCCATTATTTTGTCTTCTTTGGAGAAGTTTCTGTTCATTTCCGTTGCCCATTTCTTGATGGAGTTGTTTGATTTTAAATCTTCAAAACTGCTTTAGCTCTAGGGCTTATCTGGAGTCTTTGCTTAGGCAATTTGCTTCCTCCTTGTAGTTTAGGGATTAAATAATCAACCATGTCGCCTCTGTTTTCCAATTGTTTACTCAGGCATGGTTTTTATTTATTTATTTTTTTCTTTTTTTTAATTTCAGCATATTATGGGGTACAAATGTTAAGGTTACCTATATTGCCCTTCCCCCTCCACCCTCAAGTCAGAGCTTCAAGCATGCCCATCCCCCAGACAGTGTACCTCGCACTCATTATGTGTGTATATACCCCTCCCCTCCCCCCATCTGCCTGATATATGTCATTCCTATATGTACATTTAAGTGTTGATCAGTGAAACCAATTTGCTGGTGAATACAGTCCCAAAACAATAAATGCTGGCGTGGATGCGGAGAGATAGGAACACTCCTACACTGCTGGTGGGACTGCAAACTAGTGCAACCTCTGTGGAAAGCAATATGGAGATACCTTAAAGCGATACAAGTAGATCCACCATTCAATCCAGCAGTCCCACTACTGGGCATCTACCCAAAAGAACAAAAGACATCCTATAAAAGAATCACAGGCACTTATGTTTATAGCAGCACAATTCACAATTACAAAGTTGTGGAATCAACGCAAGTGCCCATCAATACATGAGTGGATTAATAAAATGTGGTATGTGTAAACCATGGAGTGCTATTCAGCTCTAAGAAACAATGGTGATATAGCACCTCTTGTATTTTCCTGGATAGAGCTGGAACCCATTCTACTAAGTGAAGTATCCCAAGAATGCAAAAACAGGCTTGGCTTTTAAATTGACCTTCAGTTCTACATCCCTGTTTGTGCTGACATCATCCTCTAAGCACAGAAAGTTATTTCTATTACAATGACCTCAAGAGTTCTGGCTCAAACCCAGCATCGGAATCAGACTTACACTTTTACTTCCAGGAAACGAAGCCACAGATTGGAAATGCAACAAAACAACAACAACAACAACAAAACAGAAAAAGAAAAGGAAAAAAGAAAAGAACTTCCTCTTTCATTGTTTCCTGTTTCCACTCCATGTAAGCTCTTCCCTAATCCCAAATTAGATGTGTGCAGGGACCTCCTTGTATTACCAGATTTTATTAATCAGGGTTCCCCAGAGAAAAGGAACCAATAGAATATATGTATATATATGAAAAGCAATTTATTATGAGCGACTGGATCATGCAATTATGGATGCTGAGAAGTCCTATAATCTGGCGTCTGCAAACTGGAGGCCCAGGAAAGCCAGTGGTGTAGCTCCAATCCAAGCACAAAGGCCTGTGAGGTAGGAGCACCAATATTCCAAAACAGGAGAATCTGGATGTCCCAGCTCAAGTAAAGAAAATGAATTTGCCTTTCCTCTGCATTTTTTGTCAATTCATATCCTCAACCAGTTGAATGGTGCCCACCCACACTGGTGAGGGCAATCTTCTTTACTCATGCTACAGATTCAAATGCTAATCTCTTTTTGAAATACCATCATAGGCACACCCAGAAAGCATGGTTTATCATGTATATCTGGGCATTTCTTAGCCAAGTCTAGCTGACACAAAAACGATCATACTGGAGAAGAGAGGACAGGCATCCTAGACTAGTTGTTTCATTTTACACCTGCAAAGTCTTCCCTTCCTGATTGATTTCTTACCAAAATTTTCTAAAACCACATTTTTGTAATCAAAATTTTGTATTTATCCAGATCATTTTGTGTTCTAGCGTATAGATACCCACTGATGTCAAACTGGCTTATCTAATTTATTCCTTCCCATGTATTTGAGGTTCTTTTCTTTTTGCGTGTGCAAGGTAAATTGGTTGTCAACATTTTTCTGAAATACTATTTTGAATTTTATCATTCTAATAAATCTTCAATTTTATTTCTACTCATTTTACCCCCAAAGGTTAAAAAATTCTAGGACATAACAAAATTCTCATTAGACCATGCAAAAAGAGAGAAAAAAACCCAGACAATCAAGGGTGTATATGTGGATGTATATGCATGCCCTACAGTTGTTATAAATTTGTCAATGATCTTTTCTTTGTTAGAGATGATCTTTCCTACAATTTAGTTTTCATCTAAATCATGCTTTTATGTAATATAATTATGGTTTTTATAGATGGAAGTATTTTTAAAAATATCTTTACTTGGAATAAGCAAAAGCTGGAAGTCATATGTTAGACATTTTTGTTTGCTATTTAACTTATATTGCTTAAGAAATCCTAAAGTCAAAATCCCTGACTAATATTAATACCACAATTTCACTGCAAGAGCTATAGAACTATCACATCATGGAGCTGAGGTTCTGTCAATGATCTAATGGTGCTGTCATGTCATTAGCAGAGGAGGGAACTGAGGCCCAGAGAGATGGAGATCTATGCTCAGAGTGAGATAGTAATAGAAAGGAGCAAGGCGGAGATTCACACACCCAGGTGTCCCTGGTCAGTCACTCTCCCCCACTGCCTCACATCACCTCATCATACTTTTAAAATGACACAAAGGTTACCTTGGTGGTGAACCCATAGTGGAGTTATTCTACCTTGTTGATTCATGCTTAAAATTGCATTTTCAAGGAATCCCAAATTATTCATATTCAATATTTCTAGGGTGAGAAAAATCACAAGTATCTGGTAAAGAGTCGCCTCTTTCCTTGGAACTGAATGCATAATTGAGAAGTTCACACTTCAGCATTATTCAGTCTTAATCTTCAGTGAATTTAGTAAGATCTCATTTTGATCAGAATAGGTTCTCATATTATTTTATGACTTCCCAGCCATAATTGGATTCTTGGACACCACAGGTGTTCTAATTGCAAATGCAGAACAATTTCAAAATTATTCATTCATGTTGTCCATGTTGAAAGCCTTAGAAAAGTTAAGAAAAAAGAGTCATTTCATTTCTGGGTGCATTTCAAAAGCTAATATAAGGCCATTGCTTTTTCCTCCCATAATTTCTAAAAGGCCTGAGTAACCCATGCAATTTTCAATCATTCCCCTTCTAAAATTTTCAGGAATAACATATTAGAGACAAATTTAATAGAACTGCTACAGAGCCTAAAAAGTAGATTGGATTTCCAAAGGAAAAAATGAAATAGCACAGATTTATAAATCATGATACCATCATGGCATTCTCTCTGCTCAAGGTTTGAATGGACTCAAGCATGTACTTCATGTCATGGTCAATTAATAAGTTTTTATACAATCCTAATTAGATTTAATCTGTTCAACCATGCAGCCTGGGGTAGATTACAGACAATAGGCCAGGCATTCACATCCTTTGGGTTCTAGTACTATTTTGCCATTACCTACTAGTTTTTTTGAATGAGTCACTGTTTTTGTGCACCTCTGTGCTTTCATTCTTTGAAAATGAAGATGGAAACTCTGGCCTAACCCATAAGGTTCTGTGTATTTATCAAATGATAATAGATATAAGAACATGCTTTATAAATTAAAACTCCACCTAAATGCAAGGTCATATATTTATAGTAATAAAAATATATATATTCAGAGTCCACTACATTTCAGGTACCATGCTAAGAGCTTCATACAATCAACTGTTACTTCTCAAACAACCTAGTAGAGTAGGAACCATTATTGTTTCAAGTTTACAAATGAGGCAGCTGAAAACAGAGAGGAAAAGTATCTTGTCCCACATCAAATGGCTGTTAAGTGGCAATCTGAACCCAGAGCCCATCATCTTAGCTGTTATGTCACGTGGTTCTGAACGCTGACATCAGCGATCATAAGAAGGGAAAGATGCCTAAGTAGAAAGGTTAGAGGTTGAATTGTGACCCCCCCACACACACTCCAAATTCATATGTTGAAGTTTTAACCACCAGTGCCTCAGAATGTGACCTTATTTTGGAATAGATTCATTGCAGATGTAATTAGTGAAGAGGAGATCATACTGGAATAGCATGGGTCCCTAATCCACATGACTAATGTCCTTATGAAAAGGGGAAATTTGGAGATGGACAAGTGCACAGAGAGATGGCCATGTGAAGACTGAAGTCATGCTACCATAAGCCAAGGAACCAATAGAAGCTAGGAGAGAAGCTTGGAACAGGGCCTTCCATAGAAACTTTAGAGGGAGCATAGGCCTGAAGACCAATTGCTCTTGGACTTCTAGCCTCCAGAACTGTTAAATAGTAAAAAGCTTTTGTTTGGATCGCTCAGTTGTGGCACTTTGTTAAGACAGCCCTAGCAAACGAATGCATAGGTAGATATGGTTGATGAAAATCAGCTTTGTGATTTTTTTATTCTTCCTTTTTAAATCCATGGAGGGAAACCCCCTTGGAGGATATGCATGCGTCTGATTGCAGATGAGGCCAATGTAAGTGGAAAGGAGGCCATTAGTTTCCAGTGAGATTGACTCCTTGCTATTCTTGGATAATTTGTGAAAGCAGAACATAATATCATCCATGAATGTGGCAATGAGGACACTCAGTATTAGTCCAGGGAAAGTTAAGAGGATGAAAACTTTTGGTTATGTTCTTGAGCACTAAAAAGGAAATACAGTCTTCCCTTGACTTCCATGATGCAAGTATTTGGTTTTTCTCCTACCTCTGACTCTACTTTTTCCCAGTGATCTCTGTAACTACCTTATCCTAGCTCATCTCTGTAATGTTGGGGCCTCTCAGGATCAGTCCCAGGGTGGATGAATTACTACTAAATACTTTATGAACCTTCCCAGTGATCTTGTTATCTCCCATGGCTTAAATGACCCTGTATGATGCTACTCTTGCACAATACAGTGGTTAAATATCCTCATTGTACTATTACCTATCTATGGATCTTGAGGTTAAATTTCTTGACTTCTCTGTGCCTCAGTTTCCTCCCTTATAAAATAGAAACAAAATAGTACATTCTTTACAAATTTGTTGGGAGGATGTAATGAAGTATCATATGTATGATACATAATATATAAAGGAGAACAGTCATGAATGCAGAGAATTCAATATCTGGGAGTAAATATATAGACAAATATTATAGAATACAATTATGTAAATAATAGTTAAGGGAAATATAATGCAAGAGAAAGATAGTATCAGGTACAGAAATGCAAGCTAGGATGCTCATGGAGGATCTCTTGGAAAGGATTCAGGTGGAAAAAGCCCTTGGCACTTGTGATTTTCTTATTCATCCTTTGAAAATCCGTAAAGGAAAGACCCCTTTCTATCATGAAACACATCACATTATCCCATGGGCAAAGATGTGGGTAGGGAAGGGACAGAAAGAGGTCTTCTAAACCATGGGTTCCAGTACCCAGGGGGTTTTCAAATGCAACAAAATTGACTGCTGAGCACCAAAAATATAGTTCATAGATAGAATGAACAATGTTTAATAGCACAACAAAGTGACTATAATCAACAAGTCAGGGTGTATACTTTAAAATAACTAAAAGAGTGGAATTAGAATGTTTCTAAAACAAAGAAATGATAAATGCCTAAGGCAATGTATACCCCAATTACTCTGATTTGATTAATTCACATTGTACGCCTATATCAAAATATCACATGTACCCTATAAAGATATACAAGTCTTATGTACCCATAATAATTAAAAATAAAAAATAAACAAAAAGCACATATTGTTTTTAGCCTTGTTGTCTACACAAGAGCAGAGCTGGGTATAGGTTTCTGATAAATTCAGAGAATATCAGGCTACTGCTTATTGTAATAGTCTTGCTTTAGAGGGTGGGAGAGATCATGATGGGATTTTTATGGATTGTGTCTTCCTCTCTCCTACGGGCTAAATTTTATCCTATAGGAGTTAATGCCCTTGTACTTCCAGATAACATAACCCCTTCAGCAGCTTCTGGGGAAGCCCAAAGAGTCACCCTCTGGGTAAAGCTGTTTCAAGTCATGCCATGGAGCTACAGAACTGAGGCAGTAGCCACAGTGTGCCAGGTCAGCCTGCTAGATGAGGTTGATGCTGCAGTGGCTATATCAAACCCACAGAATATGTGAGCTGAGAACACATGTGGAGCCTGTGGCCAAAGAGACACATAACGTGGAACAAGTGGCCATGGGCCCTGGAGACAGGTGAGGCCAGAGGATATGTGTCTGCACTTAAATCAAAGCTTTTTGATACAAATATTCTTAGGTGGTAGGGAGTCTTCAAATAAGGTTAATGGCCTACCAAGTCCACGATATCATCACTATGTTGCCATTTAATATGAAAGAGACTTGATTGGAGGTTAAATGGTGTAAGTGGTAGAGCAGGATACTAATATGGTCTGATAACTCCAAACCCAGAACCCTTTCCATTATATTACATTATCATCATTCATCATCTTTCCTTCTTACTTTCTTTCTTCCTCTTTCTTTCTTAGATCTTGTTTCAAAAATATTATTCTACAATTATTGAGTCTGAGACATTGGGCAGAGACAAAAAGAGTGAACTAGAAATGACTTCTACTCTTAAGTATCTCTCACTTAGATTGTAAGTTAAAATATAGGCAATCATATTAAGATATTAAGATATAAATAATCATTGCAAATGATACAGAGTGCTAAGGATAGTACAGATAAAATGCTATAAGGGCATGCAGGATATGGCATTGATCTAAGCATGAAAGAATGCAAACTTGCACGTTTGAGTTGGGGGACACCATTCAGAGAGAGGGGCAAGGCAAGCCACAACAGAAAGGAGGCAAATTTCTATGACATACACAAAACAGTTATTAGTTATACTAGAATGCAGTACAGATTAGGTTAAATGTTGAAACCTTATTGTAGACACCTCTAAAGTTCAAATGTAAGGTTTTTAAAAATCCTTATTAAGATAAAATCTAGAGTAAAGTATTGACATATAGTCATGTTTTCATATGAATTGCCAAAGTCCCTGAAAGTTTGAGAGGTCCTGTTCTGTGAAGAAGTAGGATCTAGGGATACTAAAAACTGAAAGTTGAAGGTTCCTTAGAGAACTTTTTGAAAACATCTCATTTTACAGAAGAAGAAACCGGGACCCCAATAGTAGTAGCAGTGGGAGTAGTGACAGTGAATACTCATGACTTATTTGAGCATGCATTTTGAGCTAGGAATTTTACTTACCTGTGCTCAGGAAATCCTGACAGCACACCCTGGAGATATGGCTACCTATTGGGTGAGGAAATTGTAAGGGGAAGTTTTAGAGAATGAACCACAATCTGCTCACTATACATACTGTGAATTTAATCATGGCACCAATAGCCTCTCCAAAAGGTTAGGAACTTTAACAAAATCTCCAGATTGGACTGTGGGAGTGTAGGGTCCAAGTGTTATGCCACCTGGGGGAGCACCTGCCCCATGGTGAGCATGCACAGAGGCCACTGACACCAATAGGACCTGTCCCATCCCTCCAGAAGGCCACGGTGCAAATTTCTCCCCACTGTCAGGTGCTGGGAGACATGTAATAATCATCTTAAAACCTTGTGGAGCATCTAGTCCAGGGGTTAAAAGGTTTGGTTCTGAATTTAGATCTATCTTGATTCAAATGCTAGCACCGCCATTTACTTACCATGTGGCATTAGGCTAATGAATTGCAGTGATTGTGAGGGTGGAGGATAAGTTGCAAGTATTTGTTCAATAAATGTTAGATCTTGTACTGATTACCTCCTGGTTCAAGAGAGCAATTCTGCCTCTATTGTTATCAGCAGTGACTCACCACCAATCCTCCCTGGACAAGGATTCCTAGAGTCTGCCACTTCATGCAGATAAACCATTTCCAGCAAGTCCTGAGTGAGTTAAGTGCAGGGAAGCCTCCTCTAGAAGTAAGTCCTGCTTCTATTGGAGATGGACCCTTACCTGAACTCCTCATGATTCCAGTGAGAAGAAAGGATTCCCATTCCTCTCCCCAGGAGGGAACAGTAAGAGATGACAGTGTATTTCCCTCACCAATCTTGACACACTCAAGCCCTAGAGAAGAAGAGCAGGTAATCTGATTGCAGTGCCCAGGAGAAGCATTCTGCTCCTGCAAGATCTTGGTTCCCTTTGGCAGATCCCATGTCTCTTGCTACCAAATGGGGTTTCTCCACCTGCCACTTGGCAGGAAAACCAGCCTAGTTCAATGCGGAAGCAGTGCCCAGGTGCTCAGGTGCTGTCCCCAACCCAGCTTCACAGGGTCTCCTCCACTTACTAGCTGTATGAACTCAGGCAAGTTACAAAAATTTTTCTGTCTCTTAGTTTCCCCATCTATAAAATGGCAATAATAATAATAGTAATACTGCATAGTATTACTGTGCATAGAGCTGTAATACTGCATAGAGTACTGCATTTAGTAATACTGCATAGAGCTGTTATGAAGATGAAATAAGTTATTATTTATAAAGTACTTAGAAGAGTGTTAGATACAAGGTATGTTCCACATAAGGATCTTAAAATAAATTAAACATACAAAACATATCAGTAGTCCTTTCTCAATTATTCCAGATTCCATAAGGGAAAAGGGTATGATTGTTAATCATCACAATAGCAAATATTGATTGAGTTTTCACAACATGCCAGGGACTATTCCAAAGCATTTATATTTATTAACTCATATAACCCTATGAGGTGTGCACTGTAATTATCCTTACTTAAGAAATAAAATATGTAGACATAGAAAGATTAAATAACATTGCCATGGATATGGAGCAGGTTCAGTAAGCTTTTTCTGTCAAGGGCTTATCAGTATCATAAATATTATAATATATAATTATATATTATAGTACTATATATTAATATAGCATATTAATATAATTGTTGACTGTATCATATTAATTATACACATGATATGAGATATATTAATATAATTGTATTAATATACTATATTACTAATATATTATTATATTATAATATAATGCATGCAATAGAATTGGTCCCCAACTTATGATGGATTGACTTACAATTTTTCTACTTTGCTATGGTTCAAAAGCATTATATATTTAGTAGACACCATACTTTGAGTATCCATACAACCATTCTGTTTTCAGTACAAAATTCAAGAAATTACATCATTTATTATAAATATTCAATACTTTATTACAAAATAGGCTTTGTGGTGGACGATTTTGTCCAACTGTAGGCTAATGGAAGTGTTCTGAGCACATATAAGGTATGCTAGATTAAACTGTAATGTTCAGTATGTTGGATGTATTGAACACATTTTTAATTTATGATATTTTCAACTTACAGTGGGTTTATGGGTTTCAACTTATGATGAATTTAACCTGTGATAAGTAAGTCAAGGACATCTGTATTATATATAGTACAGATTATGTTATATTATATGTAGTATATATTATATTATATAGCATATATATTATTATAATATATAATATATAATTGCATATAAATACATATATAGTATATAATATTTTATATTATATGATAATATATAAGTATATGTAACATATAATATTGTGTACTATACCATGTTTATATGTATTACATATAATATAAACTGTCCTCAAATAGGACAGATGTTGGCCATGTGATTGGAGTGCTCAGAACATCAATTTAGGGCACTATGGGTCTCTACAGCAGGGGACCCTAACCTAATCTTGGACTTTAAAGAAAACTTCCTTGAGGAAATAATGTTTAAGAATGAGAAGGAATATTCCTGATCATGTGTGAAAAAATGAAAGAAAGAATAAAAAATATATTTAAAAAACAAAAAAAAGAATGAGAAGGTGTTAGCTAGGTAGACAAGGAAGTAATATCTTTCAAATTAAAAAATAAGTGCCAAAGCCCTGAGGCAAGAAAGAGCCTGGATCAGGCAAAGGATTGTAGTCGGTTTCACCTGTTTGGAGTGAAGAGAATCATGGTAGAGAAGGTACAAGGTGAGGCTGGGGAGATAGGCCATGGTTACAGCGAAAGCAGCTGGCAGACTTGACATTTAGGCCAAAGACAAAGGTTAACTAAATAATATATACTTAAAGCATGGTGATTTTTGCATTTTCTGGCCTTTAATCCAGAAGGCATCCTACTTGAGAAATCTGAGACCTGGACATTAGGTGTTCATGATAAGCTTGTTCTTTGGCAATTCATCTTTTGTTTTCCAGATATCACTAACCCAAGTCAACTTCTAAAAGATAGTGATCCACTTTTTCGAGGTCTTTCTCCAAGGCTTTTCTCATACCTTTGCAAAGTATAACCCATTATTCATTACTTGGTCTACTAAAGCGTAGCAAAAGCCGTTGTCCATTTTCCCTATTTTAATTTCAAAAATTTTTTGTTATTTATCCCCTGTTTTGCACATCTAATCTTGTTGAAATGTTCATTTTAATAATCACTTGTAAGGTCCAGCTTTTGGTTTAGTTGATTATCTCTTATGTTTATTTTCTTTATAATTATTTTCTGTTCATAGTTTTATTATTTTCTTTTTTGTAACCTTTGGCTTTATTTTGTTGTTTTTCATTGTAACTTCTTTGGACAATACTTAGCTTACTAATAGTCAATATTCTTTACTTTCTAATGTATGCATTTAGATTATACATTTTTCTCTATGCTTGCCTAATTCTACAAGTTTTGATAATTCTTTCATTTAATTTATTTTTAGTTACTTATAAATATATGTATTTTTTGCTAGAGTTTTTGTTTGTTTGTTTTATCCTAAGAAATTATTTTCAAGTGCTATTTTGAATTTTGTCTGTAGCCAAACATACCTTTCTGTTGTTTTCTGATAACATATTATTTCATTATGTTTGGAGAATGTTGCCTGAAAGACATTGTTTCTCTGGTATTTGTTGAGATTTTGTGGCCAATTTTTAAAAATTTTATTTATGAATCATTCATAATTTTCAACAGGATCTGCTGAATCCAAAATCATACAATTGATTCTGTCTGCATTGTGCCTGTTTAATTATTTTGGATACATAAAAGTAATCTCAGCTCAAGTAGGAAAGTCTAACATAGCCTTGCTCAATTTGCCCATTTTTACAATTTTCAAGATGTGTTTTTTCACTTTACCTGAAGACTGCAAGTAGACAACTTTCAAAACCTGTTAATTGGTTTATTATGAGCATCAGCCTTCGGGCATCTCGTTTGCATGTATCTGCTCATTTTTGCTAGTGTTCATGTCTTCATTTGCAAAATCAGATGTAATCTTGGCCATAGGTTTTGTTCCCTCCCCTCCCCATGTGTTTATTTGGATCAGATTGCACAGAGAAAAATAAAAATATACCACCTTTATTGAAAAAAAATGATTAGGAAAGGGTCATTTGGCTATTTTTTGGCAGCATTTAGTTAAAACAGTTACTGTGTGTGTACTGCCTGCCAGAGGTACCAGGTGGGCTCTGAATTTGCCTTTGAGAAAGGCTGTCGTACTTCTGCTGTCTATTAGAGAATGGAAATTACTAGTCAGTTTATAATTCATCAGGAATAGAGCATCTTTGAGACTCTCAGAAAATATCCTGAACTTTGACAAAGAGAATAGTGGTCTGAATGAGTCAGATAACTTTATGAAAATTTAGGCCCAATGACTAAAAAGTGTCCATGTTAGTCTGCTTTTAGGCACCATTCTAGATACTAACAATGGATCAATAAACCAAAGCAGGTAAAGTTCCTGCTTTTGTAAATCTGACGTTCTAGAGAAGGGAAACACAAAATACACAAATAGACAAATAAATTTGTAGTAACATGTCACAAGATGAAAAAAAGAATAAAAATGACAAAGATTGACTGGGGGTGTTATTTTAAATGGGTTTGTTAGGAAAGTTCTTGTTATAAAGATGGCATTTAAGCCAAGGTCTGAATAAAATTAGAACACCTCAACATGGTGAGGAATCCTCAAAAGTCAAATGTAAAGACATAAAAGCTCTCTGCATTGATTGTGGTCAGCTCCATGTCCACTGCCAGCTGACGGGGCAAAGCTATGCCTGTGTAGGCAGCCTTAGGACATAGGAGCACAAATCTGGTAACAAAGCCAGTCTCCTTGCCCTCAGCACACAGCATTGTCTTACTAGTCTTTCCTTCCTGTGCACCATGCTGGTGGCACTCTCTATCCCACTTTCTTAATATTTTCCCTGAGGTGCATTCGTTTGTACAGATTTTTTTTTGCAACATTTTTAACACCTGCAAATGTAGCACTCATTCTGCTTCTCATTACCACTTTCCAGAGTCATTTTTGACTTGTCTATGCTAGGGCTAAAATTATCTTTCAGCCTATTGCCAAGCCCTTTGTACCCACTTCCTTGCTCAAGAAATTTAAGAATATTATACAGAAGCAAAATCTTATAAAATGAGGTATGGAGGAACGGGGTTGGGGGGTATCTGTCTAATACTAGGTGACCGAGGACCCAGTAAAATAATGGACTCTATCCCAATTAGGCAAGGGCAATTTCTTACTTGTCTCTGTGTCTCTGAGTGCATCTAGCCCAGCACCTGGTAACCTACTTGATTCTCAATAAAAACTTAGAGCTGAATTTAACTATGAGACTGTGATTGCTAGCAATGAATTAGGTCAGGAGAGTTCATTTATCAACCTGTCAGAATCCAAGGTGCAAATGTAGACAAAAAAAAAAAAAAAAAATCTCATTCAACAAACAAATCTCTTAAAGAATCTCCAGTGAAAGTCCCAATATACAGCAGGGAACTAACATTTTCAATCAGCACTGCATGTCATAAGCTGTGTATGTGTGCTCAGGCACAACATGAAAATCGGTTAATAGTTGTGGATTGAGATGTGTGAAATGTCCTGAATCAGCAGGACTAGTTACAGATGCAAAACGTCAATGCAGAATGAACTGAAACAATCTCTCCTTTAAGATCATGCCTTAGTTCATTCATAGCTAAGAAGACAGGCAAAGCCTAAGAAATTGTTAACTCATTTATTCTGAGTACCACTTCCTTTCCATTTTAGATTATACAGTTTGTTGGAGCAGCTGTCACAGCTACTATTGACTCTCAGGGATGGCACAGGGCCCAGTCTTTGCCCCATCTCTGTCCTGCCCATGTAAACCTCACACATCTGCCAGGACCCAGGGTGGGCCTGGGGCAAAATGCAGAGATGGTGAACCTAAAAGCCAGACTCAGACCCTCACTATTCCCTTTAATAGTTTATGGAAGAGCAGAGATAACATCCAATCCTTAAAGCTGATGTAAGAATTCTATCTAAGAATACTACCATTCTACTCTCTGTTTTTATAAGTTTAACTATTTTAGCTACCACAAAAGTAGAATCATGCAGTATTTGTCCCTCCGAGAATGGATTATTTCACTTAACATAATGTCCTCCAGGTTCACCCATGTTGTTGCTTAAGGCAGGATTTCTTTCTTTTTTAAAACTGAATAATATTTTATTATATGTATATGCCACACTTTTTAAATCCATTCTCCCATTGGGAGAAGGAATTGGAGAGATGCTAATCGATGGGTATAAAATTTTAATTACATAAGATAAATAAATTCTAGAAATTTACTGTTCAACATTGTATCTATAGATAACAATATGTTATTATACATGTAAAAAATCGGTTAGGAGGGTAGATCACATGTTAAGTATTTTTAACACAATTAAATCATAAAAAAGGAATACCAGGTTGGCATTTGCTTTTAATGACCAATTCAAAGTGTTATCTATTATTTAAAAATCCCCTAATTATTAGAAACCATAGTACAAATTCCTTCTCTAAATTCTTAACACTCTATATGCCATTCTTTCAGTGATTCAGCAAAACAATTTTATAACATTCATTCAACATTCAGCTAATTATTAGATATCTACTTTGTTGCAGAGTTAAAGGCTTAAGATTAAAAAGAAAAACTAGGACTAGATAGAATTATTGTTAAGTTGAGAAAGAACAATTACATAAAAGCAACTTTGGAAGCATAAGGTGCTCATGGGTGTGTTCACATTTACATTGACCTGGAGATTCTAGCTGGTATAGTATTATCTAAATAAATAAATAAGAAATGAAAAATAATCCAAACTAGATTAAAGATAATGCAATATAGAAAAGCCAAGAAAATCTGCACATTAAATGTTAGAATGACAAAGAATGTTCATTAAGTTTGCTAGACATAAGGTCAAAATATAAAACATAAGAAACAGAAATTACAGTTTTTAACAAGAGAGAAGATACCATTGCAATAGCAGCTAAAAATAAAGGAAGCTAGAAAAGAATTTGACACTATGCAAAGCTTTTATCGGTAAAATTATAAACTTTCTTGAAAGACGTTAAAGATGATTTATTTAAGTAAAGATATATAGTATTATATATTCCTGAGTTGCAATACACTATATACTTGATGTCGTAAAAATGGGTAGTGGAACCAGAGAACACCCCATATATCAAAAATAATTCTAGGCAATAAAAACAAAATGGCAGATATCAATATGCCAGATTTCAAACTATACTACAAAGCTGTAGTAATTAAATCAATTTGGTATTGGTACAAAAATAGGAATATTGACCAGGGAACAGAACTGAGAAGCCTGATGTAAAACCATCCTCATATAGCCATCTAATCTTTGACAAAGCAGACAAAAATATCCACTGGGGAAAAGAATCCCTATTCAATAAATGGTGCTAGGAAAGCTGGATGGCCACTTGTAGAAGGCTGAAGCAGGATCCACATCTTTTACCTCTCACAAAAATCAACTCACGCTGGGTAACAGACTTAAACTAAGGTGTGAAACTATTAGAATTCTAGAGGAAAATGTTGGAAACACTCTCCCAGACATTGGCCTAGGCAAAGAATTTATGAAGAAGACCCTAAAGGAAATCACAGCAGCAACAAAAATAAATAAATGGGACATGATCAAACTAAAAAGCTTCTGCACAGCCAAAGAAATAGTCATGAAAGTAAACAGACAACCTACAGAATGGGAGAAAAGTTTCACATCCTACACATCTGATAAGGGGCTGATAACTAGAATCTACTTAGAACTCATGAAAATCAGCAAGAAATAATCAAACAACCCTATCAAAAAGTGGGCAAAGCACATGAACAGAAACTTTTCAAAAGAAGACAGAATAATGGCTAACAAACACATGAAAAAATGCTCAACATCTCTAATCATCAGGGAAATGCACATCAAAACCGCAATGAGATATCAACTTATCTCCAGTAAGAATGGCCTTTATCAAAAAGTCCCAAAACAATAAATGTTGGTGTGGATGCAGCGAGGTAAGAACACTCCTACACTGTTGGTGGGACTGCAATCTAGTTCAACCTCTTTGGAAAGCAATATGGAGATACCTTAAAGTGATACAAGTAAATCTACCATTTGATCCAGCAATCCCACTACTGGGCATCTACCCAAAAGATCAAATGACACTCTACAAAAAAGACACCTGAACTTGAATATTTATAGCAGCACAATTCACAATTGCAAAGTTGTGGAAACAACCCAAGAGCCCATCAATACATGAGTGGATTAATAAAATGTGGTATATGTATACCATGGAATACTATTCAGCTCTAAGAAACAATGGTGATATAACACCTCTTGTATTTTCCTGGATAGAGCTGGAACCCATTCTACTAAGTGAAGTATCCCAAGAATGGAAAAACAAGCACTACATATACTCACCAACAAATTGGTATTAACTGATGAGCACCTAAGTGGACACACAGGAATTACATTTATTGGGTATTGGGCAGGTGGGAGGGGGGAGGAGGAGGCGGGTATATACATACATAATGAGTGAGATGTGCACCGTCTGGGGGATGGTCATACTTGAAGCTCAGACTTGTGGGGGGGCAAGGGCATTATTCAGAACCTTAAAATTTGTACCCCCTAATATGCTGAAATAAAAAAAACAAAAACAAAAAAAATGGGTAGTGGATTCATAAATGTTCATATTATTATTATTTGTACCTTCTTACATGTGTAAAATCATTTTAATATTTTAATTAAACATTTTTAAAATACCTAAATGTAATTTTAAAATTGAAATAAACCCAAAGTGCTCTCGTGTACATGCATCTGCATATGCACATGTATGTTAACACCAAACAATTGGACTGTGCCTTATTTCATTTAATCCCCCATGGTTTGCTGGAAATTATCTGCATCTCCACTAGATAGATGAGCCAAGTGAAGCTCAAGGTAATTAAGTGGCCTTTCAAAGTCAGATGTTGCTAAAACTAGATGTTGGTCGTCTTTCTCCTGTCAAGGATCTCTCTCCTGGACCAACGTTCACTTATCAGGCAGCACTGCCGCAATTCCCAAGTCAACGGAATGCACAACGAGGGCCCTGGAATTGGGTATACAGTTATCAGGGCCTCCTTTGGCATTTGCAGAATGCAATGGGTGATGGTTTCAGTCCAAATAATGGGCAGTTTAATGCCATGTGGTAGGACTGGTGCAAGGTGCCGCTAGGCTTTGAAAGACTGGCCATCTGGTATTCGCCCCTTGCTGTGTTCAAGAGCTGCCTGCTGGGCCTTCATCATGTCCAGATAGTGCTGCCATTAAAGCCACTGGAGCCACTCATTACTGAAGTCTGAAGTCCGTCCCTGGAAAATAAGTATAAATTAGTCACAGCTGGTGCTGCTGGACGCATGCATACTGATCAGAAATGAGTTCTCAACACTTCTCATGAGCTCTTATGAACAGCTTTTGGGAAAAAAGAAAAAAGAAAAAGCATCCCCCTTCAAACACAACTTCCCTGCAGTTTAAAACAGACAGATAATTTATACATGTTTATTTATTTTCTCACTTTTTAATTCATTCATCCTCATGCCCATTTGTTCAATAGATATGTATATAATGTTTCCTTGTGCCACATACTGTATCAAGCCCTGAGTATGCCTTGTGAATGAAAAGAGGCAGTCCCTGCTCTCAAAGAGTTTATAGGATGGGGAAGATGTTAAAGAAACAAATAAAAAATATCTATCTTCATATTAATACAAATTGTGGGAAAGAGGTGGGAAGAAAGAATAAAGAGAAGGAAGTTCTTGAAGTTTCTCAGGGAGTTACTTTTTGAAGAGGAGGCATGAAAATCAAACATAAAGGAAGATTTTAGATCCCTTGCAATACCTTAGATTTCTTGGGGATGGGTTGTTTTCTCTAGTTCATTTTTACATCCCTAGAAACTGCCACTTAGTATGAGACAGTTGAGGTCAATTGGAAAACACAACAGCTATTGCTGCACCAGGTTTTACCAGACCTGAACATCTAACTCTATTGTTTCCTCAAGGGGTCTCAAGCATAGGCCTTTTACTTTTTTCAAACACTCACAACTCACTGGAGCACTTCTGTACCTACATTACATTGCAGTCCACATGACAGAAGGCATAAACCCATGCAACACACTCCTAGGATGTGTATACTGAAGTTATGCATCCATATTAATCCCAACGTTTTCTGGCCCATTCAAAAAATATATCAGAAGGCAAGTAAGTAAGAGCAACTTTATTACTGAATTAATCTTCGATCTACCTTACTTAAAAAATCCAAAGTACAACATTCGTTTATTCTGCACTACTATTAATAATGAATTACTTATAGAACACATGATAATTGGCTGTGGCATATCAGGTTTTCTGATACCACAGTTAAGGTCACTGCTTTGCAGAACTCCAGCTCTTACCCCCACTCACGTGAGGGGGCCTCAGGCCCTACCCTCATGCATTATTTTCTTAAATACAGGACCTAATTGAAGAGTTAGTTAAGGTCTGTAATGACACAAAACTATCTTCTTCCCAAGCACATGTGGCTGGATAATTGCTCTCACCTTCCCCAATGCACTCTTCATTTAGAACTAATGTTCTTATATCACCTTTTCCACTTCCACTTCACATCCCTTAGCTATCAGTCTCAGGTGTTGAGGTTTATGAGGGAATTCCACTATCATCCCATTCTAGGAGTTAGGGTCATCATGAATAGTCTCTTAAAACATTATTCATTCAATAAATATGTATTGAGCATATACTCTCACCATTATCGTCATCATTCCTATTATGTGTCAGGCACTGAGAGGGCTTGGGAGGCCCTGGACCACCAGCGGTGACCATGATAGTCATAGTCCTCACCTCATGTAGTTCACAGTTTGGAACATATTTTTAAAATTGATAAGATTTCAAAGGATAGAGGTAGACAGTGTGTTTTTGTGAAGGAAGTGATGGCTTGAGGAAAGGACCAAGGGTAGGAAATAGTAAGGCATGTCCTGAAATAAAGGGTGTACTATGTAAGATTAGAGGATAGAATGGCATGTGAGCTGTGACTAAAGATAAAGCTCAAAGGGAGTTTACAGACACATCCTAGAGACGTGAAATATAAATGTACCATTAAAAAGTTTTGGTATTAATTTTTAGACAAGAAAAGATTTGGGGATTATCAAGTAGATATGCAAATTTTTTTTTGTAAAGATTAAAGAGCTTTCTCATGGGAAAGCAATATAGTAGACAAAATATGATGGTACCCCCTGTTTTATTCCTAACTTAGTTACTCAACCCCACTTTGACATAATATATTAAGAAAAGAGAATAGAAAGGAAAGTATTCTTTGAGATGCAGACGATGTGACTTGATTATCATGGGCTAGGGAGAGTATAGCTAATGGTGAGAGTATAGCAAGCAACTGGTTTAACTCTTTTAATTTCTATTAGAAACCATTTCTATTGGATTTTGTTTTGGCATCCCAAAAGAAAGTCATCATTTTACATGTAATAAACTGCATCTATTTAAAGTGTACAATTAGATGAATTTTGATGGATTGTATACCTAGGCAATTGCAACCACTATCAAAATCTAAACACATCGATCACACCAAAGCATTTACTTGTACCCATTCCCAGTGTACAGCCTGCACCTCATCCCCAGGCAACTACTGATTAGCTTTCTATCACTATGGATTTGTTGACATTTTCTAAAATTTTATGAATGGAATTGTACAACATAAGCTTTTTTGTGTATGGGATCTTTTTCACTCAGCTAGTGATTTCAAGATTCATTCGTATTTTTGTATATTAATAGTTCACTTATATTATTATTGCTATATCCATTTTTATTGTTATCCTATTATATGGATATATCTCACTTTGTTTATCAATTCACCTATTGATTAATATTTGTTTCTGTTATTTGCCACTGTGAACAAAGCTTCAATAAGCCTTTATTTATGAATCTTTTCATAAACATAAGTTTTCATTTTGGGGTGATAAATACCTAAGCATGTAATTCCTGGGATATTCTCATAGTTAGCTTTGAGAGTAAAGTGGTTAAACAGTTTCCCACAGTGGTGTTCCATTTTATATTCTCATCAGCAAGTGTATGGAAGTTCAACCTTGTCCACTCTTTCCCAGAACTTCTTAGTGTCAATCATTTTTTAAATGACATTTTGAAGTATATTTTAGGTATAATAAAATTTGCTCATTTTAAGTGCACCTATCTATACGTTTTAACATATTAATTCAGTCAGGCACCACTATCAAAATTGTGATACAGAAAATTTCTATCAATCAAAACTTTCTTCATAACCCTTCGTAATTAATGTCTGCTCCTAGCTCCAGCCCTGGGAAATCATTGATCTATTTCCATCACTAAATTTTTGCCTTTTGTGCAATTTAACTTAAATGTATTAATAAATTATATGGTCTTTCGTGCCTTTATTCCTCCATTATCATGATGCTTTGAGATTGATCCGTGGAAGAATTAAAATTGTTAAAATGGCCCAAAGCTATCTATAGATTCAATGTAATCCCCTCAAAATACCAATTACATTATTCACAGAAATAGGAAAAGCAATACTAAAATTCCTATGGAACTATAAAAGATCCCAAATAGCCAAAGCAACACTCAGCAAAAATAACAATGCTGGCAGCAACACAGTACCTGACTTCAAAGTATGTATGTATATTGCTCATGCCCCCCCTCCTACACGCCCGGCATCTGATAAATGTTATTACTATATGTCCACTTAAGTGTTGATCCGTTAATACCAATTTGCTGGTGAGTACATGTGGTGCTTGTTTTGCCATTCTTGAGATACATCACTTAGTAGAATGGGTTCCAGCTCTATCCAAGAAAATACAAGAGGTGCTATATCACCATTGTTTCTTAAAGCTGAGTAGTACTCCATGGTATATATATACATTTTATTAATCCACTCATGTATTGTTGGGCACCAGGGTTGTTTCTACACCTTTGTGATTGTGAACTGTGCTGCTATAAACATTCGAGTGAAGGTGTCCCATTTGTAGAGTGTCATTTGATCTTTTGGGTAGATGCCCAGTAGTGGGATTGCTGGATCAAATGGTAGATCTACTTGTATTGCTTTGAGGTATCTCCATATTGCTTTCCACAGAGGCTGAACCAGTTTGCAGTCCAACCAGCAGTGTAGGAGTGTTCCTATCTCTCCCCATCCATGCCAACATTTATTGTTGTGGACTTTTTGATAAAGGCCATTCTTACTGGAGATAAATGTTATCTCATTGCAGTTTTGATTTGCATTTCCCTGATGATTAGAGATGTCGAGCATTTTTTCATATGTTTGTTGGCCTTTATTCTGTCTTCTTTTGAAAAATTTCTGTTCATGTCCTTTGCTCACTTTTCGATAGGGTTGTTTGATTTTTTTCCTGCTGATTTTCCTGAGTTCTAAATAGATTCTAGTTATCAACCCTTTATCAGAAGTGTAGCTTGTGAAAATTTTCTCCCATTCTGTGGGTTGTCTGTTTGCTCTCTTGACAGTTTCTTTGGCTGCACAGAAGCTTTTTTAATTTGATCATGTCCCATTTATTTATTTTTGTTGCTGCTGTGATTGCCTTTGGGATCTTCTTCATAAATCTTTGCCTAGGGCAATGTCTAGAAGAGTATTTCCAATGTTTTCCTATAGGATTCTAATAGTTTCGCACCTAATGTTCAAGTCTGTTACCCAGCGTGAGTTGATTTTTGTGAGAGTTGAAAGGTGTGGGTCCTGTTTCAGTCTTTTGCATGTGGCTATCCAGTTTTCCCATGTGGCTATCCAGTTTTCCCAGCACCATTTATTGAATAAGGATTCTTTTCCCCAGTGTATGTTTTTGTCTGGTTTGTTGAAGATTAGTTGGCTATATGAGGATGGTTTTATATCTGGGTTCTCTGTTCTGTTCCACTGGTCAATGCCCCTGTTCTTGTACCAATGACAAGCTGTTTTAATTACTATAGCCTTATAGTATAGTTTGAAATCTGATAAATTGATACCTCCTATTTTGTTTTTGTTGCCTAGGATTGATTTTGCTATATGGGGTCTTCTCTGGTTCCATACGAAGCATAAAATTATTTTTTCTGTATCTGTGAAAAATGATGATGGTATTTTAATAGGGATTGCATTGACTCTGTAGGTCACTTTGGGTAGTATAGACATTTTAACAATGTTGACTCTGCTAACCCATGAGCATGGTATATTCTTCCACCTGTTTACATCCTCTGCTATTTCTTTCTTCAGTGTTTCATAGTTGTCCCTGTAGAGGTCTTTTACCTCCTTAGTTAAATATATTCCTAGGTACTTTATTTTCTTTGTTGCTATTTTGAAGGGAATGGAGTCTTTGATTTGGTTCTCACTTTTACTGTTGTTGGCATATATGAATGCCTCTGATTTCTATGTATTGATTTTGTATCCTGAGACTTTACCAAATTCATTTATCAGATCAAGGAGTCTCTTGGTTGAATCCTTGAGGTTTTCTAGGTGTAATATCATGTCATCAGCAAAGAGTGAGAGTTTGATCTCTTTTGCTCCCATTCGGATGTCCTTAATTCCTCTCTCTTGTCTGATTGCTGTAGCAAGGACTTCCAGTACTATGTTGAATAGAAGTGGAGATAGTGGGCAACCTTGTCTAGTTCCAGTTCTAAGTAGGAATGCTTTCAATTTTTCCCCATTCAGTATGATATTGGCTGTGGGTTTGTCATATATGGCTTGCATCATTTTTAGGTAAGCCCCAACTATGCCTATTTTGTTGAGCATTCTTATCATAAAAGACTGTTGAATTTTGTCAGATGCTTTTCTGCATCTATTGAGAGGACCATATGGTCTTTATTTTTGCTTTTGTTTATATGGTGAATTACATTTATAGATTTGCATATGTTGAACCATCCCTGTATCCCTGGGATGCAGCCCACTTGGGATGGATTGTTTTCTTGACAAGCACCTGGATTCAATTGGCTAGGATTTTGTTGAGAATTTTTGCATCTATATTCATAAGGGATATTGGTCTGCACTTTTCTTTTTTTGTTGCATCCTTTCCTGGTTTTGGTATCAGGGTTATGCTCACTTCATGAAATGTGTTGGGGAGAATTCCATCCTTCTCAATGTTGTGGAATAATTTCTGCAGGATAGGCATCAGTTCTTTGTAGGTGTGGTAAAATTCGGGTGTGAAACCATCTGGTCCAGGACTTTTCTCTTTAGGAAGGTTTTTTATTGCTGTTTTAATTTCAGTACTTGATATTGGTCTGTTCAGGAATTCTATTTCTTCCTGGTTGAGCCTAGGGAAACTGTGTGTTTCTAAGAAATTGTCCATTTCCTCCACATTTTCCAGTTTGTGTACATAGAAGTTTTTGTAGTATTCATAAATTATATCTTGTATCTCCGTGGCATCAATTGTAATTTCTCCTTTATTGTTCCTGATGGAGCTTATTAGAGATTTTTCTTTTCTGCTTTTTGTTAGTCTAGCCAATGGTGTGTCAATTTTGTTTACTTTTTCAAAGAACCAACTTTTCTCACTCTTCTGAAACAGAACAATGCCCAGCCTAGAATCTTATTCCCTGCAAAACTAAGTTTTGTATATGAAGGAGAAATCAAGACATTCTCAGATAAGTAAAGACTGAGGGAATTCACCAAGACAAGACCAGCCCTTCAAGAAGTACTCAAAACAGTGTTACCCATGGATCAGCACAATAAACACTCATGAATATAAATCTACTTAAAGCTAAAAGTCAAAGCCCAGATACCCCAATGGCTCAAGAGACAAAACAAAGCAACAAAGTTCAACCCAACCTAATGAACAGAAATCTGCCCCACCTATCAGTTATCTCAATAAATGTGAATGGCTTGAACTCCCCACTCAAAAGACATAGGCTGGCTGAATGGATAAAGAAACACAAGCCAAGTATCTGCTGCCTTCAGGAAATACATCTAACCTGCAAGGATGCAATTAGACTAAAGGTAAAAGGGTGGAGAACAATATTTCAAGCAAACGGAAGCCAAAAGAAAGCTGGCTTGGCAGTGCAGATTACAGATAACTTAGTTTTTAAATCAACTAAAGTAATAAAAGACAAAGAAGGTCGCTATATAATGGTGAAGGGTACAGTTAAACAAGAAGACATAACAATTCTAAATATATATGCACTCAACCTTGGTGCACCCAGATTCATAAAGCAAAGTCTACTTGATCTAAACAAATAGATAAACAACAACACCATAATAGTTGGAGACTTTAACATCCCACTACAGCACAGGACAGATCCTCCAAACAGAAAATCAACAAAGAAATAATGGACTTAAACAGAACTCTAGAACAAATGGGCCTAACTGACATTTACAGGACATTCTACCCCAAAACCACTGAATATACGTTCTTCTCATCAGCTCATGGGTCATTCTCTAAGATTGACTATATCCTAGGACACAAAGCACATCTCAAACAATTTAAAAAAATAGAAATTATACCATATATCTTTTCAGACCACAATGGAATAAATGTAGAAATCAATCCTAACAGAAGTTCGCATTTCTACACAAAATCATGGAAACTAAACAACCTTCTGCTCAATGATCACTTCATAAATGAGGAAATCAAGATGGAAATCAAAAGATTCTTTGAACTAAATGACAAAGGTGACACAAGTTACCAAAACCTGTGGGACACAGCTAAAGCAGTCCTGAGAAGACAGTTTATTTCCATAAATGCCTATATCCAAAAGTTGAAAAGATCACAAATAAACAACCTACTGAATCATTTCAAAGAGCTCAAAAAAGAAGAATAGACCAATCCCACACAAAATCATTAAGATCAAATCAGAACTAAATGAAATTGACAACAGGGAAACTATACAGAAGATTAATAGCCAACTGATTTTTGACAAAGGCACCAAAAACATACATTGGGGAAAAACACTCACTTTAATAAATGATGCTGGGAAAACTGGATATCCATACACAGAAGAATGAAACTGGACCACTATCTCTCTTTATATATAGCAGTCAACTCAAAATGGAATAAAGATATAAATGTAAGACCCAAAACTATGAAATTACTAGAAGAAAGCATAGAGGAAACACTTTGGGAAATTGATTAGGCAAACATTTTATGGTTAATTCTTCAAAGGCACAGGCAATAAAACAAAAATAGACAAATGGAATTATGTTAAACTGAAAAATTTGTGCATGGCAAAGGGAAAAATTAGCAGAGTTAATAGACAACCTGTGGAATAGGAGAAAATATTTGCAAACTATTCATCTGACAAGGCACTAATATCCAGAATATGCAAGAAACTCAAACAACTCAACAGCAAATAATAATAATGATGATGATAATAGTAATCTCATTAAAAAGTGGGTAAATGATCTGAAAAGGTATTTCTTAAAAGAAGACATACAAATGGCCAACAGATATACAACAAAATGTTCAACATTACTAATTTTTAGAGATATGCAAATCAAAACTATAGTGAGATACCATCTCACCCCAGTCAGAATGACAATTATCAAAAAGACAAAAAAAACAAGCAAACAAATGCTCGTGAGTATGTGGAGAAAAGGGAACTCTTCTACACTGTTTGTGGGAATGTAAATTAGTATAGCCATTATGGAAAACTGTTATAGAAGTTTCTCAAAAAACTAAAAATAGAAATACCATAGGACCCAGCAGTCCCACTACGGGGTATTTATCCAACAGAAAGGAAATCAGAATATCAAAGGAATACCTACATCCTCATGTTTATTGCACACTACTCACAATAGCCAAGATATGGAATTAACGTAAGTGTCAGACCAGCTTGGTGACTCACACCCATAATCCTAGCACTCTGGAAGGCCAAGGTGGGAGAATTGCTTGAGCTCAGGGGTTTGAGACCAGAGACCCTGTCTCTACTAAAAATAGAAAAATTAGCCAGGCGTCATGGCATATACCTGTAGTCCCAGCTATTCAGGAGGCTGAGGCAGGAAGATCACTTGAGCCCAGGAGTTTGAGGTTGCAGTGAGCTATGATGATGCCACTGCACTCTACCCGAGGCAACAGAGCAAGACTCTGTCTCAAACAAAAACAAAAACCTACGTGTCTTTCTTGAAAAAAAAAAAAAAAGCCCTAAGTGTCCATCAATGAATTAGTGGATAAAGAAATTGTGGTGTATATTCATAATGCAATAATATCCAGCCATAAAAAAGAATAAAATCCTGTAATTTGCAGAAATATAAATGGAACTGTAGATTGTTTATGTTAAGTGAAATATATCAAGCACAGAAAGACAAATATCACATGTTCTAGTTCATATGCAGGAGCTACAAAAGTTGATCTCATGAAGGCAGAGAAAATTATGAGGATAGAAAAGTTGTGGGGATAAAGAGAGGTTGGTTAATAAATACAAACATACAGTTCAATATAAGGTAAAGTTCTGGTGTTCTATATCACAGTGGAGTGATAGCAATTATCTTGTATATTTCAAAATAGCTAGAAGATTTAAACTGTTCCCAAAACAAACTAATGATAAATGTTTGAGATGATGAATATCCTAAATACCCTAATTTGATCATTACACATTGTATGCAGGTATTCACAATGTCACATGCACCCCATATATGTACAATTATATATTAATAAAAAATACTAAAACATTATTTTAGTGATTCTACTTTTCAGCTTCAGATTTTATGTTTGTTAATAGGGTCAACAGAAAAGAAGCCCAACTCTGTAAAATAATTTTAAAGAGAGTTATTCTGAGCCAAATTTGAGGACCATTACCTGGAGCCACGCCCAAGAAGCCTTGAGCAAGTAGACTCACTGTGGGTGGGTTACAGTTTGGTTTTATACATTTCAGGGAGACAGGGATTATAGTTAAAGTCATAAATCAGTATGTGGAAAGCATACATTGATTTGGCCCAAAAAGGTGGACCATCAAATGGTTGAGGGAGCGGGGCTTACCGGATATCGGTGGGTTCAAAGTTTCTTTAACTTGTAATTGGTTTAAGACATGAAACTTTGTCTAAAGGCTTGATAAGGAGGTCTGTTAATCAAGGACAAGCCTCCAGACATATATTTGTTGTGAAAATTGAGAACCTGCAGGTTTGTCTTGCATACCCTTAGGCCTGTAAAGGATATCTCCATGAAGGGAGGAGAGCATGATGAGGCATGTCTGATCTCCCTCCTTGTGGCAGGCAATTTAGTTTTAGGATATCCTCTTGGCCAAGAGGGGGTCCACTCAGTCAGTTGGTTGGGGGTCCACTCAGAGCCTTAAAATTTTATTTTAGTTCACAAGAGTTTCCATTTCTCTGTTAAGATTACTTATCTATTTATTTAGTGATACCATATTTAAATACAGACACACATACCCACAAAAGCACTTTTCTGATAAGTCCAACATCTGAGTTGTCTTGTAGTCAATTTTTATTGACTAATTTTTTAATGTTTCTTTGCATGGCTAGTGATCTTTGCTTGAAGACTGAACATTGCAAATAATATGGTATTATATAGCAACTCTGGATTCTGTCGTATTGTTCTCAGGTACTGTTTTGTTGTTATTGTTGGTGTCATTCTATTAGGAATTTAACTTGCCAGAATTTAAACTGCATCTTCCTCTTTTAAGCATTGTATAGCAGTTGATGTCTCTGCTCCTGTGCTTTCCACTTCTGCTTTTTTATTGTTTATTTGTTTGTTCTTAGTCTTGTTTCTGGAGGAGGGGTCACTCCTATGTCTAAATAATTTTGCATCCATCTAAAGATTTGGGCAGAAATGGAGTTACCTTCTTTGTGGCCTCTTGCTTATACGGACTCTCTCTTAATTTTCAACCGTTCTTTTTGTTTAGGGCTTTGTCCAGTAACACCTCAAGTCTGTGAAGCTTCAGGTTTTTGTCACTTCAGCTGCTCAGAGTTGGAGAATGTATTTGATTAAGACAAAAGTCAGCAAACATATAGGTTAGAGCCCACATAGCTCTAACTTTATAGATTAGATTTCTCCTTGGGTTTTGCCTGCATTTTATATGGGCTCCTTGGGGTCTTCTACATGCAATTATAATTTATCTATCATCCAGGGATTAAGGCAGAGTTAGAATCGATTCTTATTCCTTCTGTTGTTTTGTCTTTGCAAGAATTCTCATTTAAGCTTCCTGCTGTCCTGCTGTTTTTATAGTCCTAAGATACATATTTTCTTAAATTTCAAGATATTATGGCCCTAAGATTTTTATCTCTTGTACCTTAAGCCAATAAGGTTGTTTCTGAAGCTGCAGTCAAAGTGGTTGGGCAGTTTTCTCATGGCAGAAAACCACAAACTCACAATCTTTACCCTTTCTATTTTTGTTTTTCCAATTAAACTCTCCAGAGACTTCTATCAATTTAGGCATTCATTCTGATGTCTTAAAATAGTTTTTTAAAAAGTTTATAGTTTTTATAAATTTTATCTGTGGAAGAGTTCATGTCACAACTTCACTACTCTGCCATCAGTTTAAAACACTTTTTCTATCCTTTAGATATCATGTTGAAAACAAATGACATTAAGGGAAGATCTCTTTATGGAGGTGACATTTAAGTACAGATACAGAATATTATAGCAAATGTATTTTTAAAGCTTGTTTAATTCCCTTTGGGACTGAAATAAAGTGACTATAAATGAATGGTATTTACCACTCTAGAAAACTGATTTTACTAAAATGAAATACATCTACTTAGTTATACATGAATAAATATTACTGAACACCTGCTATTTTCTAGGTGCTATTCTAAGTGCTAAATGTAGACAAATTCCCTATTTTCTTATGAGACTTATATTCTAGTAGGAAGAAATAAAAATGAAGTCAATACACAAATTATATAGAATGTGATGTCATTATAAGCACTGTGGATTAAAGAAAATAGAAAAGATATATGAGTGCCAGTAGATGGAAGAATAAATTTTAAATAAAGAATTAGGGAAGACTTGTCTGAGAATAAACAGGTAGGTATATTTCAAAAGTGCACACTGGGCAGAAGAAACAGCCACTGCAAATTTCCCAAGAGTGAAAATGCTTTAGTGTTAGAGAAATAGTTAGGGGCCAGTGTGGCTGCCAGAGTGAGTAAGAGACAGGATACAAATGGGGAAGATGGAGAAATAACAAGGGGCCCAACTCTGCAAAGTCTCATGGATTATTATAAGAACTTTTTCTTTTACACTAATCGAAATGAAAGCCGTCAGAAGGCCCTGAGCACAGGAGTGATGGCAGAAAATAGTTATTTTGTTTATTTATCCAGCCAGAGGTCTTGATTTGTATCAGGTCCTCCACCATATCTAGATATGGAATTTGTGCCTTGTGCCTTAACAAGATCCCTCTGGCTGCTGTGTGGAGAGCAGATCATTTGCAAAATACTTCAGTGAATGGGGAGGACACTTGGACAATCCAGAAGCTATTGTCTAAGATCAGAATGATAATAATGGCAATAGTGAAAAGAGTTGGATTCTGGAAATTCAGAATGCCCATAGTATTTTTCAGGTAGAATAAATGGTATTTGCATTATTATCATTTCTGAGATGTGCACAGCTACTTTATATAGTACTGCAGTCATTGCAAGCATCATGTTATTTGGTATATATTGCTTACATGTTAATCTCTCCCACTCTATTCTGTGTTCCTTGAGTACAGGGAATATGTAGTTTTATCTTTGTAGCCCACAGTACTTTGCAGCTAATAGTACTCCAATATCGATCTGAAAGTTGTCTCACTAAATTTTTACCCATCTATTTTTTTTTTCCAGCCCTTGTGGCTACACAGAACCAGCCTGATTTTTCTTCCATATAAGAGCCCTCCACATAATTGAAGCCACCTCTTTCCTGCCAGTCTGCACACACAGAAAATACTAGAAGTGAATGGAAGTAAGTATGTAATAATTTTGAGTACTTGAATGGGATTGGATTGAGTTTTCAGGACAATTTTCCAGCCACGCCAAGGAGACCACAATGCATTCCTTGGCCACTGCTTGACAAAGATAAAATTTTCAGAAGGCTGAGTTAAGTGGGAATGAAGAAAGGAAAACTAAAGTAAGACAACTGCCCTATTCAAGAAAACTGATGCTTCTCCTTTTCTCTGTGAATAAAGAAGAAGCATCTATATTCTGAGGCAGGGAACCTTCCTCAGCAGCAACATTGGGTTTGTGAGGTTCCACATCATGCCCACAGTAAGTAGGCTGGAGCTAGACGAAGCCCCATACCAGAGCCACCGTGATGTAAATCTAAGCTAACTTCCTATTCAACTCCCCTGCTCTTTCCTAACTGCCTCAGGTAGAAGATTGTGATCCAAGGATTAACAACTATAGCAACTTTATTATAAAGCCTTCTCATTTGTAGAGTTCTGTGTAGTTTATAAAGCACTTTCACATGAATTAACTCACTGAATACACACAACAGATTTGCAAGAGGGATTGTATTATTTTCATTGAATTTATTAAATGAAAGACTTTAGAAGTTCAAAAAGAGTAACTTTGAATTGTTTACTTGCTACTCTCTGGGGCATATACAAAAAAGGAAAAGCTAAGTACTATGTGCAGACTTTGGAAGAGCAAGAAAGGCTTCCAAAGGTTCAGAAAAATCAGGACAAGGACTCTTAGTCAGAATAAAATAAAATAAATAAAATAAAATAGTAATTATTTCATATTAGGGGCCTGGTCATTTCCTATTTAGGGATTACTTGACCAAGTTCTGGCTGTATCTTTTTGTGGGAAGAACTCAGTTTCTTTAGAGTTAGAAGAATCAAGCATGTACTACCCAGCAAGGAGAAATTTACATTTCATTTAGACCTTGCGTTCATGAAATGAGAAATGATAATAAAAACATCAGCAATAATAAACATCAAATTTTAAGCACTTACTACATATCAGACTGAATGATTTGCATGCATCATCTCATTTAATCCCCACCTCAACCCTAACTGGTATAAATTCTGAACACCCCCATATTTTAGATGAAGAAATTGGGATTCAGAGAGTTAGAGCAATTGTTCAAGATCACAGAATGAATAATGGCAAAGCCAGGATTAAAATTTTGATAATCTGACTTCAGAAATGTGAACTTGACTAATTTGGCCAAGGACAAAGGGAAAAAGGAGCCTCTTCAGAACCGGAGGTGTAGCACTGGCCATGGGCTACAGGCAAAGGTCAACTCTTTCCTCCCATGTAAATAAAAATAGTCTAATTATACCACTGGAAAATTTCAGTTTAATTTCAACTAGGATGGATTATGTAGAGTCTTTTTTACCAAACCAAGACCAGATAGCTACCAAATGCATTAAGTTAAGCCAATCTATGATGAAATAATAAAACAACATCCAAATTTCAATGAATTAAACCAACAAAAGTGTATTTCTTACTCATGAAAATTTGAGTGCATATCTGGGAAAGTCTCCAGGACAAATGTTCTTCATGTGACAACTCAGCAATCTAAGCACACAAGGATGCCTTAGCAGCACCATCTACAAATTAAAACATCCTCAACCACTAATGGCAGGGGATAGGACTACTGAAGACTTCTCATCAACAGTTTAATACTTCGGCCCAAAATAAAACATTATCACTTCTTATCACACCTCTTTGACCAAACCTAGTCTCATGGCCTGGCCAAACTACAAGGGAGTGGATAAGTATAATTCTCATGAGCTGGGAAGAGTAGAAGAACCAAATATGAGTTGTGAAGCAGGTTCACTGCGCACTGGTGACAAACTTGCTGAATCCAGTGAGGCAGAACATGTACACATACAACAAGTTACATGAAGTAGGTTTATCATGTAAAGATAGGCAACAAAGGAACAGCAGGATCCTAGAACTCATTGCAAGTCAGTTCCTCAAGGATCAGGAATGCTGCCTGCAGCAGGTACATTCTCCTCTGTGCATGCTTCACTTGCACCACAGCTGAAGATCGGCAGAGAGCAGCCTGCCCTGGGTTTTATAGCTAGGAGAACATGACATATTTAGGCTACAACATTCAAGGACATTCTGTTTCAGGGTAAGGCATGGATGGGAAGGAACCTGTGCTCTTGTAGGTGTTTATTGACTGTTTTGTGGATTCGAGTCATTTGTAGCAGAAGCAATAGACACTAGTAACAGTTATGTTACTTATCTAGGCTTATATAATCAGCAGGTGAATAAACCAAGATTTGAGCTCAATTCCTTAATTCTTAGTCCTCTATTCTCTCTTGATTCCATGGCATTGCTCAGGGGGGATTTCTGGCCACATTTTAACTGAAATATATGCTGCCCTTCACCAGGGCCAAAATTAAAGCATCCATCAAGCATTCAGACCAGCCTGAGATGTGGGAGGCCTGACCACTCGGGCATGACAGTAATTGCCATGTTTAGTGAGGCAGCTGGAAGCAAAGACATGGAGCAGGACACAAAGGGTGCTTGGCCCCTTTCGGGCAAGCGCTGATGGATGACTCTCACAGAGAGGCAGCAGATGTGCTGAGATCCTGGAACCGCTGGTCTCATCTGTCAGTTGCCCCGCACTGCCAGTTGGCTCTCCTCCTCTGCTGTTGCTTGTGTATTTGTAACTCCTACGGAGCAACTTTATCTGAACCTAACAACTGGGAAACTAAGTCAGGAAGAACTGAGGCTTTGGCTTGATTACCTATTTAACATAGTAACTCTCTTCCCTAGGAACATTGACAATGAAAGTGAAGTGACTGGCATTAAAGGTAGAAGAGAATGAATCTTCTATCAATTCTGTGAGGGTAATTTTCTGGAGGTTCAAATTTACCACTTTCTTTGAAAAATTTCCACATCTATCTATGAAAAACATTCTAAACTCTTGAGACTAAGCTATGGTAAATTTTTTCTGGATCTACGAAGTATCTTATGCTAATTCATCTCACTGTCAGAACTCAACATTGATGAAATACTATCACCTAATATATTAAATTCTAGTTTCTGTGCTCTACGTGCATCACAGAAAATAGTATCAAGTGCAATTCAGTTTGATTGCATATAATAGAAAAGCCCAAAATAGCAAAGTTTTAAACAAAAGAGTTTATCCCTTACATAAAAGAAGTCCAAAGGTAGCAAACTAGGGCTGGTGACACCACTGCAAGATACTGGCAAAGCTCTTCATTTCATTTTCCCTCAATACCCACAGTCCTACTCACACTTCTAATCTGGACACAATCAGAGTGAATCTTACTATGCACCTTATACTTTTTTATATCAGCCCCACAATAACACTGAGACTGCCAGGATATCTTCCATTCCTGGACTCTTCAGTTCCATACAAATGTGTCTGTCTCATGTTTGGATCCTTCTTACCTCCCCAATCCAAGAGACATTTCCCTAAGCCCACTGGAATAGAAGTTCCAGTCATCAACAAAATTCTCCACATCTTCACTAGATTTTCTGAATGTCCCTTTTACCTTCTTGCTCTTACAAAACTCTGCCTCTCTCCTGAAAACACTGTTTCCTCTTCAACATTATTAAGTATGCAAATTTTTGTCCCTTCCACTTCTTTGCCTGGAATACTCTTGATCCACGATGTAATTTTCAGATCATTCTTCCTCCTCCCTTCCTAGACCTGATTTATCATTTTGAATCCCCACCATCAAATATTCGGTTCAGAACCTCTTTTGACAAACATCTGTGGACATGGAGTCCATTCTTCCACATCCTCATCAACAGTTGGAATGATCAGCTTTTTAATTTTATCCATTGTAGTGGATATGCAGTGTCCTAACTGTTATTTTAATTTGCATTTCCCTGTTGATTATTGGTGTTGAGTATCTTTCTTTTATTTATTGGCCACTCACCTATCTCCTTTTTGAACTGTGTGTTCAAATCTTCTGCTAAATTTTGAAATTTGATTATTTGATTTTTACAGAGTTATAAAAGGCTTTATATATTCTGGACAAAATTCCTCTGTCAGGTGTACATGTTGTAAATATTTTCCCCACTCTTTGGCTCTCCTTATTTTTCTATCTCTTCTAACATTTTTATTCAGGCAAAATTGACACCAATAAGCTACATAGAAAATGTTCAAATGTTGACATATGTATACTCACATAAAACTATCATCATAATCAAGATAGTGTATATATCTATCCATCAACCCCAAGAGTTTCCTCATGTGCTGCTGTAGTCACTTCCTATCACTCCTCCTCACCTTCCATAACCCTTCATCACACCTAAAAGTCTGAGCTGAGCTGCTTTCTATTATTATAGATTAGCTTGCATGCTTTAGACTTAGGTATGAATTGACTCTGTGAGTTCTCTTTTTCGTATGGCTTCTTTTACTCAGCACAAAGATTTTTAAAATGTATCCATGTTATAGCTTCATGGTCATATCAATAGTCTGTTTCTTTTTTATTGCTTTTTATGCCATCATATGGCTATGCCACCGTTTGTTTATCCATTTCCCTGATGAGATAGTTTTACTTCTTCTGTTCCAATCTGAATGACTTTCTTTTGTGTACCTAATAAGCAGGCTGCAATCTCTTGAACAATACTGCTGGCCTTCTCTGGTGCTATCTACTCAGCAACTCCAGCAAAGCAGGATGCACCTAAGGTTGGAGGGAGACTGAGTCAGCTTGGGCACCCTGTGAGAGAGACTTGAGACGAGTATCCCTTTTCCTGGCATGGTCAGGGTTTGAAACCTGGGGCCAGGAGCATGGGCCTGCAGGCCAGATCCTATACAACAAGGTCTTGATCGCATTGCCTGGAGGCACAGAGGGGATATTTGTGAATTAGTCTCTGGAAGTGTAGGTGCCTACAGGGACAGATCAGGGGTGAGAATGCAGAATGTTTCCTAGCTGCTATGTGCTCTGGAAGGGCTATGCTCCCAGCTCAGTCTGGTATCCTGGGCAGGGAATCTCCCAGATGACATCACAGTCATGGGGGAGCTGGGCTGGCTAGAGGTTTTGAGAACAGTTTTGAGATCACTAACCACAACTATGGGCTTGTCTATTATTCCCTGAAGTTCTAGTAGGCTTATTTCTCCATGAACTTAGAAACTTTGATATTGGGCTCACAGATATTTTGGATTGGTATTTCATCTTGATGAATTGAATCCCTTATCATTACAGAATAATCTTTTTAATCTCTAGCAATGGTCTCTTCTCTAAAATTGACTATAGCTGATAATAACATAGTCACTACATA
>VSMD01017577.1:0-33922 GCA_008750895.1 Mirza zaza
TGTAGGCATCCCTCCACCACACCGCCGCCTTCAACCTGTGCAGCTCAGATGAGAAGTTTGGAAGAAGTAATTATGATTTTATTGCACCCACTGTGCTGACGATTAATGCTGAGTGCGGGTGGAAAATGCACCCTCTCATTTGCTAACACGCACTATAATTATGCATGCCTCTCCAGGTACTATAATTTAGGACTTAAAAAAAGCCCCATTTCGAGCAAGTAGTGCTGTACTTGTAAAACATTACAGATGTGTTATCATATAAATGAGATAGCTGTGACATGATGGCGCGATAATAAATCCCCAACTTAGATTTGGAGACAAGATATGTCAAAAGCAAATCCGCACTGCCACTTAATCTTCCACATAAACTGTTTATTTTTTCTGAGTCCTACAATAATACACGTCAGACGGCTTTGATAGTTTCGAGATTAATGTGTTTTCCCCCTTCGGGTCATCACAAGACTACTCATTTCATTAAATTAACTCTGCTAGCTGCAAGGTGGAGACATGCTGCAAAACATAACTGTTCGCACCAAAATCGGGAGCCAGCAAGATGGTATTAATAAATAAAACTGATTTCCCCCCCATTTCTGGGGAAGGTTGGAAATGCCATTCTGAAGCGTGCCTTCTTTTTTGTTTTTTTCCAAGCTTCCTTTGGGAATGAGGGACCCACGGTGATGTGTGTGCAGGCTGTATGGTGCTCTGACCCAAAGCCATGTGTTTCATGTCTGATGCCTCCCGCCCCATCCCATAATACTTCCAGGATGGTGTTGGGCCTCGAACACCCACAGCCTAATTAAAAAGAACAGCACCTGCAAAAGCAGAGGCCTCCCCAAGGTGAAATCCACTGCCCAGAGACCATGCCTCTTGTACACCTGTGCCAGCCCCAAGAGCTTCAGGTGAGCCGTCCGCCTGGCTCCACGTCCCACCCAAAGCCCTGCTTTCAAACGGGAAAACCCTCACCGTAGCCCCGTCTCTCCCAGTAACGTCATAAGGAGCCACACCAGGGCTGTGTCCATCCAGGAAATCTGTTTGACAGGGTGAGAAAAGGGTTCCTGTAAGCCTCTGGCTTCCCAACGTGACAGACCAGGGCTTAGCAAACTTGTGCTGTAAAAGTCCAGGTACGAAACATCTCAGACATCTCGGGCCAGCTGAGTGTCCCCTTTAACTAGCCAGTTCTGCCTCTGTAGTGCCACAGACAAAATATAAATGAGGGTGCATAGCTGTGCTCCAACAAAACTTAGCGACACTGAAATCTGAATATTTTTGTTACTAAATATTTTTCTTCTAGTTACAAAAACAACATAAAAACTAGGCTGTGAGCTGGATGAAGAAGACAGATGGGGCTTGCTGACTCCTGGTGGAGAGGAACTGGGGTTGAGTGGCCTTTTCTCAGATGCCTCTCCTGACACCTAGATGCAAGGACGCTTCGTTACACCCAGAGCTGCTGTCCTAGGTGCACAGCAGGTATAAGGTGTCAGTTTGCTCCTACGCCCCTTCTTCCCGAGTCACTAACCCCCTAAGAGGCCAGTGGCCAATTCTCCCGGTGGACAGAGGCTCCTGGATTGAATTCTGTAGGGGCCACAGAGGAAATCCCAAGACTCCTGAGTGAAGTTGAACTTTGTGGGCAGAGCAGGAAAGGAATGTGGGGTCAGGAGAGACAAGGCTCACAGACAGAACAAGGGAGACACTGGCAACAGATGTGGCCATGCAAAGCCATTGATTGACAGGCAGTTCCTCCCACTGTGTTACAATAAAGCCTGAGAATCTTTCTGAACCCACTGATCCACACTGACACTACAAACAGCACGACGGAAGCACAGAGTAGAGCAAGTTCACTACGACGCACATTCTTTCCTTTTTTCCTAGACAGAGGAATACGGGATCTTTGCCATTCCTGTATCTCATTCACCACCCTTAGCACATTTACCCTCTATTCTTCCTGGAGATCAAACACCTATATCACAACTAACCAAGTGACTTCAGCCAGAGATTTTTCTTTTGGGGTTTTTATTCCCCCAGGCCATCCTCCCAATAGGGGAATCACTCTGGCCACTTCTGAAGACTGTCTGACCCACGCCAGGGGTGAAGGGAAAAAAAAGATCTTTGAAAGTATTTCATCTGCAATCAAGACCTCCGCTGAGCTGGTTCCTGGTTCGCTTCTGACTCCACAGGACACCGAAGACTGAAGTCTTAGTCCTATTCTCTTATGGCCACGTGGAACATGCAAATCTGGCCACTGATGATAAAAATATTATTCTCCCAGAGTAGGGAATTGAAAACGTCTGATAGGAGAGCCGCTAAGCAGAAATGTGGACCTTTGTCTAACAATATTGGTCTTTGGTGACCAGACTAACTGCTATAACAAATAGCTATTAGCTCAGTGGCTTAGCTAGGTAAGCATTTTTCCCCCTTAGATAAAATCCAATGCAAGGGATCCTGCTGAGCTGGCTGTCTTGAGTGGCAGTACTCCACACAGTGACTCAGGGATTCAGGACTCCTTCCATGTGGCATCTTGGATGGATTCTTGGACATCCATGGTTCTCAAATTTAAGCGTGCAAAATAGTCGCCTGCAGGGTGACCCAAGGCCAGCAACTCTGATTCAGTCCATGCCTGGGGTTAGGGCTATGAATGGGCATCTATAACAAGTTCCCAGGGGATGCAGATGCTGCCAGTTCGTAAACCACACCTTGAGTGGCACTTTTCTACACAGACTCTTTAGGCTGGAAGAGGAGGGGAAACGCACGCTGAGGAGTTGAATGAGATGTGTCCGGTACACCCTTCATTTTAAGCTCCACATTTGAGAAGTTTATCGAGCCCTGTTGCTTATACCTTTGAAATAGGCCCTGAGTCTCTCAGTCTTTGCATTCAGTCCACCACCTTCTGCAAGGTGGCCGAAGGCATCTCTTTGAAATACAAACTTTGTCTTGAACCCCTAGGGCTTACGAATGGCAGATATGTCTGCACTGGCAATAGGATGGAAGGCAGATCCCTTAGCGTGGTCCAGAATCCTCCAAATCTGGCTGCACCCCTTCCTCGTCCACGTCTCTCTCCCTCTGTACCCAAGATTCCATCTACGGCCATCTCCTAGACCTGAAAACCTCTGAAAACTCTGGCTACTTTGGCCCTGATGGCTTTTTCTTCCCTTCGAAACTTCTCTGCCTGGGAGAACCCTTCTGAAAACTCTGGCTACTTTGGCCCCTATTGCTTTCTCTTCCCTTCGAAACTTCTCTGCCTGGGAGAACCCACATCATCTTCTAAATCCAAGCCCAGTGAAATATAAATGGCTGCTGTACATTAAAATGTTGCTCAGGAGAAAAAAACAATTAAAACGTGAGATGCATACATCCTGTTGAAAAACGATTAAATGTTTTCACCCATAAGATAGGGGGAAATAATTTCATAGGTTAGCAAGCGTATGGAAAAACTGGTGTTTCTACACCCAACAGGTAGAAAGAGAAGTATCTATTGGAGTCTCTTGGGGTGGGGGAAGGGTGGGCAGGTGGTGCATACTTAATGACTGAACACACGCATGTTTTTATATCTGTCCCATGGAGCACTTGTACTTATTTACAAGAAGACAGAAACTGGATGTTTACTGTAGTGCTGTTTATAAATACGAATAATAAAAAATTATGTATCATCATAATAGCTATACAAATTATGGACCCGCTGCCAATGAACTACTCCACAGGCGTTGAGATGATCCCTGGTTCGTTACGTACTCACCTGGAGAGCCCTTCTGGGCACATCGGTGAGAAACAAAATGCAAGTTCAATGTTGATACGTACAATATGGTACAATTTATATAAACATTCACAGACACGCCATTACAAATTTCCTAAAACCTTAGACTCAAAGATTGACATCGACCTAACAACTGTGGTTGCCTTTGGGGTTGGAGAATGAGCTTAGAAGGGTCCTAGAAGGTCTTCAGATTTAGCTTCTAAACTTCTAATTTTTTACAACTGGCCTTTAATTGCGGGGCTATTGGTGTACCTGAAAATGTAGTAACTTTTAAAAAGATCAGATGTCTCCGAACATTTGATCTGTAAGTCCCCCTGGCAAAATCTGTCTGTCTATTCCTGATCTATTTGAAAGTTTGTCTTTCAATTACCTGTTGACTGGCTGAGTTTCCTTCCTTGGCATGGAGCTCACTGGGGACTGAGGCGTTTCTGCCCATCTGTGTGACTTTGTGTATGACCTCGTGCTTAGTGCAGAGGTGGTGCTGAGCACGTGTGAATCACCCAGAGGGTCTCACCAGGAACCTTGTAGAAGGATTGCACCGTCAACCCCTGGGGTTATACTCTTTTCCATGCAGGTATCTTATCCAGCCCCAGGGTCTGCACAAAGAGGGTTGCTGGATTAACAGTCTGTAGTACCCCAGTTGATGTTGAGCCTAAGTGTCCCATGTCCCACCCCTCTGCTGATAGGGCTTGTCCCAGATATCTCTACAATCCAGCAACTGAAGAGTTAAGGCTGGCCCAGCAGAGGGCGGCCAGCACCTTGCTTCTGAGCTGTACCACCACTGGTGACCCTTGTCCTGGGTTGCCATGTATCCAGAGGGTCACCCCTGAGCAGTACTGATAGGCGACACCATTAAGTTCTTGCTACCCAGGTGTTGATTCCATGAATCCTCATCATTCCGCAAAAGGCTGAGGACTGCAATCACCGCCCTGTCACCAAGGTGCTGGAAGACAGAGCTGCGACCCAATCCTAGTTCAGTCTACACCGAGACCCTCTGTCGTTACACATGCTCTGCCACCATTGGTACAAGCCATCGTCCCTGGGACCAGCTGTGTTGGTACCACAAATGTACCCTGTCAGCACACGACACTCCAGCGCTGCAACCAAACACCCCTCAACAGGTCACCTTCTGGTCCCCACGTCACTCAGCCCTGCGCTATCTTGCCAGGTGAACCCAGCCTGCTCCACTCTCTGCTTAAGGCTCTGCACATTCTGTAGAGCGTCTTTCTTCCCCTTCCAAGCGTTCAGTGTCCCCAAGACACTAGCAGGGTTTTGGTTGCACGTTTCTGTGTATCAAGTTAAACAAAAACCTTAGGATGTCACAGAGCCCCGGAGGACTAAATGAGTCACCGCATCTGCCCACTCCGGGGCCTTAAAAGTTCAGGTGTTTCTCCTCCCAAGCTGCACCCTGTACACGACATGGCAAGGAAAGGAAAACACAGAAATGTCACTTATTCACAAGACACTTTAATCAAATCCTACGAAAAGTGCAAAAAAAAAGAAAAAAGTTGATTAATGGAGTCAGCACCCCAGAAGCGACAAGTGATGTCTGTAATTGAAGCTAAATGCTTCAGGCTCCCAGGTGTGTTGCAGAAGGGAGCTTTTGCGGTGACAGGCATTGGTTATGACAATGCAGCGCTCCAGTCTGAGAGAAGAGATTTTTGCTTTAGTATCAGCCCACTGCCTAGATGGGAGGTGCCTCATGTTCTCCTCGACCATGAGTCATGCTGACTGAGGTTCAGAAGGGTGGTTATTTCCCTCTGTGCCCATATGCCCATCAGATCGCCTTTACTCACGGCAAGCGGCAGCTGAACTTAATGCAAAAGCCATCACCAACAGGGCTGCAATTAATCCAGGACAGAAACGAATATTTGTCTGCTGAAGAATATATTTGGGGAAAAAAATCGTGTAGGGAGAATTTTTTTTTTAAAAAAAGAAAAATACAAGAGATTAGTTTTGAATCCTTGTAGAAATGCATTTGCTTGTCTCTGTGCCAGAAAACAAGGGAAAGCAGAATTTATTCCTCTGGACCAATCTGCACCCCTTGCCCCCCAATACTCAATATTTTCCTTGGGGCAAAAAATCAACATTTGACTCCCACCTCAGACTATTGGAATCTGGTGGTGGAGGTGAGGTGTGGTGGATATTGACATATATTTTTTTCCCCTCGAGTATTTCATTTGGTAGCAGTGAGGGTGTATACAGCATCTGAACTGCATCTTCCCACTGTTCCTAGCAGTGCCAGGGATTTCCAACTTTCCCTCTGGACCTCAGAAATGTGAGGCCAATATCTTCAGTTTCTCTCTTGGGGCTTTGTTCTGTGTGTTAGGAGTTTTGTCCATTTGTTATTGTTATCTCCCCATCTCTAGATGTTAACTCCTCCTTGAGATACCAAACTTGATGTGGTTTGTACTCACTTAGACTCTGAAAAAGAATAACCACGAGGCATCCCAGGACAGAGGAGGGGGAAAGGAAATATAGGAGAGCATAATTCACAGCCTGGCGGAAGGCAGGCGGTGAGGCAATGGATGGACCATAAAATGAAAAATGTAGAAGTGTCTATGCTAAATGAAGGATGTGTATACGATATAGAGCACCTGCCACTGCAAGTGTGGTCCAAGGACCAGCGGCAGCTTATGAGAAATGCAGAGTCTTGGGCCCCATCACAGGCCTTCTGAGTGCATCTGCAATCTGCCTTTTAATAAGATCCCCAGCGGTGCTACTGCATTTTTCAGTCTGAGAAGCAGCTGGAAAAGACCCACTTGCATGACATGGGTATTCAGTAAGAGGCAGGCCGGACGTGCACTGAGAATGAGACGAACGCCTTTTTTCTGCCTTCCCTTCCTTATCTTGACAGCTGGTTACAAATACGCAACTGCACTTTGCAAGTCATTCAGACGCTTCTGGGTCATTCTAACAGTTTCCTAAGATGCACTGTAGCTTTGTCCTTTTGGTTTCTTTTTCTCCATCGTGTGTTGGTTGAGCTCATGAAAAGGCACAGGTATCATGGTCAACAGGGCGGTTTCTGTCTCTGGGGCAGGACACTCGGTCGCCACAAGCAAGCGTCTTAGGACTCACTGGCCTTCATTTCAATTCCATGCAAACTCATTTCATGGGGGTATAAGAATTAGGAAAAGAACCCATACATATTAGTGCCTACTGTGTCCCAAGTTAGACACTTTATATACATTTTCTTGAACCTTCCAAATAATGGCACAATGCAGGTTTGATGGTTCCATTTTACAAATGAAGAAACAGAGGCAGGGTGACCTCACCTAGGTCACAGCAACAGAAAGCAGCAGGCTGGGGTCAGAATCAGGTGACCGCCTGTGTCTCTGCCAGCATCTTTCCACTACTTCTGCCATTAAAAAAAAATCCTTTCAAATGCAGAAAAGGATGTTATTTCAGTGCAAAGAAAGCATGTGAACATTACCACGATCTTTAATCCTGTGTTAATAGATTATTAAGCAAGGTTAATATTACTGTGATGGAGAGAGAGAACCATCCATCAAAATGCCCCCAGAGGCCATGTGTAGATGATGCCAGAACATGAGAGTGGAAGGGAGAAAGTTACTTGGCAACTGGGCTGTTTTGTGAAACTCGGGTGCCAAACATGGATAAGAGGGGTGGTCCCAACCCTGCGAGAAGGGTGTGTGGTAGGCTGAGTGGTGAACAGAGTCTTCTCTAGCAGAATGGGGCATCGCTAAACCATTGCAGTGGGACTTTAGGGTCCCATGCCTCGGTGGGTGTATTGAACGTGATCGTATCTGATTTTACTACTTACCGCAGGAAAGGTATAAAGCTAGCAGCAGACTTGGAGATGCCACTGAAGGAACACAGAGGAACTGATTGAAGAGCTCTATGGGGTCCCAGTGAGCCCAGAGCCAAGCACCAGCTGAGGGGTGTTAGGAAGTGAAGTTTCAGCACCGTAGGAAGAACACGGAACTTGAGTCAGGAGGCCCCGGCTAATATTCCACACAATCGCTAACCAGCTTTGTGATCGTAGGCAAGCTCTGCGCGTCTCTAGGTTTTTAACTTCTTACTCTTGCACGTCTGGCATCGGGAAGGGAGACCGCTTGTTTGGCTTTGCCTTGTTTGGTGGTGGGAGTGACTTTCAGAAAGTTTCTACATCTATGAATCAGAGATATTACCTACTTCCTAATGGTCTTTCTCGTGAGTTCTAAAGGTAAGAGATTAGCACTGAATAGGATGCAAAGTATGAGATCCGACCTCAGCAGCTGTTAGTATTCTTGCACCATTTTTGAGAAATAGTAACAGCACTAAATTTGAAGAATTTATAATTTAAGGAGCATCAGCAGCCAGCATGGTAGTTATTGCCTGTAGTTCTTTAATGAAAGTTGCAGAAGTGGAAGGACCCATGGTCCTTTTTTCTTTAACTCGTTCTTCTCCCCATCACGTCCTAGAGCCTACTATCTTTTTATGCACCCATGAAGACATTTTAACCAGAAACTAAACTAACATCCCAATATACTGCTTTGCTTGAATCTTGGTAAGCTCAGAGTATCTAGGTCAGTACCTGAAAGTGGAGAAAATTCAGATTCATATGTCCTAGTGAGTCACTCTCTTGAAAGGAGCCCTGCAATCTACATACTGAAGAAGACCTCCAGGTGGTTTCCCAGCACAGTAAAGTTGGGTAAATACTGATCTCAATTAAGGTTTCTGCATAGATTCCTATGCATGAGCAAGCTCATACACTCACCAATTCCTATACTCAACAAACAGTCAAGGAATGTGTCATGCATGCATGGATCTGTTACTGTCTTTGGCACTGGGACGTAGGTGAGCAAAGACAAAGTGCCAGCACTCACGACCTTCCTTTCTTATAGAAAAGCGAAGAAGTAAAGAAAGCTCATAAATAAGAACATTGTCCCTTCAAGGGGTGATCAGTCAGAGGACGAAGATAAGATGATGGTCTAGGGAGAAACCAGGAGAGCTCGCGCAGGTGGTGCCAGGAGGGGAGGCCTCTCTAAAGGGGGAGTTCTCAGATGCCCATGGACTTCTCCTGCAGAAGATAACCTCTACAGCACACGGCGGGGGGTGGGGGATCAAGAGAGCCCAGGACTCATTACGAGAGAGGGAGGCGCCCAGATTGGTGGTGAAAGGAGATCCCAAGACCACTGCTATGAGCCTTGCATCCAGACTGGAGCAGGGGAGATGGCTCCAGAAAGTCATTTTGAAGAATTCAGCACTGATACAGTATACTGGTTCTGAGAAAAGTGACACACAAATGGAAGGCAGGATTGGGGGAAGAATAATTACACCGGGAGCTATGTGAATAGTAATAATAATTGTTGGCTTCCAAAGAAACAGATCTATAAATAAAAAATCATCAGACCATATACTGCATGTCTGAGCTGTGAATAGTTACTACAGGGGTCCTGAAACTACGGCCCGTAGGCCACATGTGGCCCACCGAGGACATTTATCCGGCCTGCCGGGTGTTTTTCTTGCCACTGCCTGTCCTGCTTAGCAGCCGACTGGTCCCGGTCCCACAGTGCGCATGTGTGGAATGTGCGCCGCGCCCTCCAACGGCCCTCCAACCGTCTGAGGGACGGTGAACTGGCCCTCTGTTTAAAAAATGTGAGGACTCCTGGACTTTACACGATGGTTACAATGCAAATATCAAGTATCTTAATAAAGTCACAAAATGATCATATTGGGAGGATAGGGTCCAAGATAGTCTCGAATAACAAAAGCTTGGTTCTCACCTTGCACAGTTGGAAGAAGGCAGAGAACTTTTAACACTGAACAAAGGGGGCCCAGAACTGGACTCCAATAGTGCATTGGCCGTGGGACCCAGACCCCCCTCTATTCTGAACATAGTCACTGTTGGGTATAAAGGTGAATCCCTGTTTCATTTCAACATCCCTAAATTCCATCCTTACATGATTGCTGCTTTTTGATTGAGATGTGTTAAAAAAGAAGTACATTGTATGCATGTATCAAAATAGCACCATGTACCCTATAACTGTATCAACAACAAATACATAAGACCATGATACGTTCAATAAGGAACTTGAAGACATAGTCCAAATTTAATTTTCTTTGCCTAAAATGTGGCCCTGTGACTATTTCCAAGGTAGCATCCCACTACCCCTCTGCCCATGGACCTTAAACCAGCTTTCCTTCTGTTTGTAAACACTTTGGGACGTTGGCCTGAGACACAACATGGTAACGCTCCATACTGAGCACTCCAGTTTCTTCCTCTAGAGAGCAGACTTGAGGGTTCACTCTGGAAAAGAGAAAGCTACCAGCAAGAGGAACCCATCCTGGCTTAAAAAATAAATGCTGGGATCACAAATGTTTTCATGTAGTGCAAGGAAAACATTAGCGAGGCCCATCTTTTAATTACGTGGTCTGGCCGTGCAAATCTTCACAGACACTTTTAGGAAGGCAATGGACTTTTATTTAAATGCATAATATAAAGAGCTTTACTACAATTGCTGATCACTACTTCTTCCTTATATATTGCCTGCCTTTCTTCTAGTGTTCCGGCCTTGCCCCAATAATAAAATCCCACTTAGCACTTACTTTTTTCAAAAAAACATTTTTCACCATCTTAGGAGTGAAGGGAAAAAAAAGGAGATGAAAGGAGCTTTTCTTCCTTTCCTTTTTTTTTTTAAGACACTAACGTTCGCTCCTCCCAAATATTTAATCATAATTATATTAAGAAACATTTATAAAAAGTTAAGTAATAAAATTAAATAGGTTGGAGAAAAACAGAGAGGCAGACAGCAAGGATTAAGTGCAGTAATATAAAGAATAGATTATATGTAATGAAAATTTCCTCAGTGTTCAACATTTTTATTATACTTAATAGTGCTGGGCTTCATTTTTGTCTGCAGTAATTGTGTGTCCGTAATGAATGGCCATTCTTATTCCCCCATTGAGTCCTGACAGAAATTAATAAACCTAATTCTGTAGGTTTAAGTTTAATTTTGTTGAAATATATGAAGTAGTTACATAGTCACTTAGCAGCAAACCAAAACGCGACGGCCTTTAAGCTCCTCGGCAACTTCGCAGGCACAACGTTGTTTTCTGGAACTTTCTCTCCCTCCTCCTGCTCCCGATTTTTAGCTAGGATGCTTGTTTGTGATGCTCCCAGCTACCTAGGACATGCATGGCCACGGAGGTGGAACAGTGGCCGGGGCGAGCATCGTCAAATGTACAATTATGTGATCTAGCCCTCTTCCAAGAACAGCTGTTAATGATTGCTAAGCGCTCTCCCGGAGGTTTACAGTTTGATCAAGGAGGTATGTAATAAAAGAATGGGGGATGGGCCCCTCCCAAGCCAGCAGTCTTCTAGCAATAAATAATGTCCACAGTCCCCGGTTGCCAGAGCTCAGAGAGAATGGAATCTCCCCTCGGGGGCTTCAAACACAGGGTGGGGGGGGGGTTTCCCTGAGGATTTAGCTTTGGGGAATTGGAAGAAACGGAAAAGACTCAAATCACATCTTTATAGATCCCACTGAAGACAGTGGGATCACATCTGACTGGTCGATCCACTTATCATTCTCTGTAAATGTCTTCTGGGGGAAATTCGTCTCTATCTGTGAATCATTGCTCTCGGTCCCAGTTTCTTCCCCTCTCCTTCTCTTTATCTCTCCCTTAATTCCTGTCTGTCTCTGTCCTTTCATTCATTCATGCCTTCAAGTGTTGGACTCTATCACATGTTCTCAGTAAAAACAAAACAGACAGCATAAACCGACGTGATCCCAAAACTCATCAAGTTCATTGCTACGCTCACAAATCGACATAAAAATACGATTACAAGAGTTGTGTGGCACGTAACAGAAAGAGAATTGAGATACAAAAATGGATCGGTAACTGCTCTCCTGAGAAAATTTCAGCAGAGCTGAGATGGGAGAAGAGAGAAAGGGCTGAGCAGGAAAAGGTGGCAGGGCTGGAGCCCAGGTCCAGGAGCTTGGCCCAGGAGGCAGCAAGAAAAGGCTGAGGATAGAAGGGGAGCCAGGATGGGTCTGCAAAGACAGCCAGGACCCCGCAGGCCACCCTAAGGAGTTTGGGCTTCATCACAAGAACAAGGACCATCAAAGCGGATCACCAAACAGCCTCAAGTGGGCAAGAGACATACTCAGAGCTGCTGCTATAGGAACGTGAGGCATTCGGCAGAGAACAGCCATAGGAAGGCTCATTTTTATCACCTTCCTTTGTTTCCAAAATAAGGAAAACAATAACTAAAAAGTTTAATCAAAGTTTGAGCACAGATCCAAGAATGCTAACTTCAGCCTTCTTCCCCTGCACTTCTTAGCCTCCTTCCCTGGCCTCGTCACCAGCCCTGTTGACTGACTTCAATGGTGAAAGTTGAATGTTACATGCATGTGAAATCCTTCCCGGACTGAGATCGTTTGTATCTACTCAGTGGTTCCTAGTAACATCTATACAACATCCTACTAATAGGTTGAAAGGCCATGATAATGAGTGCTCTGGACACATCATACCCATTTCACAGATGAGCTACATAAAGGTATACATCAAGGATTTGCACCCTCATATCCTCCATGTCATCCTCATGTGATATCTCATCTTCTTGAGTTGTGACTTTATATACAACAATGTATTTAACTACATAGGGGCCTCAACTTCAAAAGTAACCATTGTGGGACTCAAAAAACTATACTTCTGGTTCCAGCTCTTGCCTCAAACAACCACAGGATTATAGACAAGACATTTCCTCTAACAGGTCCTCAGCCTCTGGGTTCTGAAGTCTGGAAGTTCCAGCTCCTCAGTTTGAGAGTGAGGAGTGGGCCCAGCATGGAGGCCCTAGTTACTGCCTAGCAATGAGCTTCACTCCTGCTAGTCATGGACACCTGACAGGGCCACGTTCTATCTACCGAATCACAACAGGTGTGAAAGCAAAATGGCAGTAGGAAAGAGCAGAAATGTCTTGGAGTCAGATTTATCAGGCTTCAGTCCCAGTTGCTGCCTGGCCTTGTACAAGTTTATTGACATGGCTGAGCCTCAGTCTCCTTCTCTATTAAATGGAAGATTTACTGTTTAATAAATTATTAAATATTAATAAAAGGAAGATTGACCTTGCCAGATTGCTATAAATATTACAGAAATTGTACGTATCATTTTTGTACATTTGTGGCTTCGTCCCTGACTTGAGCAGATGCTCAGTAGACATTATACACCAGGTCTTCTCTCTTCTTCCCACCCATCCTTCTACTCTGCCCTCCTCCTTCACTCTCCTTCCCTGCCCTCTACCCTTTCCTCCTATCCTTTCTCTCCTCCCTGCAGGGAACAATTGCTGTAGTTCTTGAAAGGTCACCCCACAGCCTCCTGTATTAAAGAATCTGTTAATCTGTCATATGAACGTCATTTCTTTGCCCACATGCAAACGGGAGCTTGAGGTCACAGGCACGACTCCAACTGCTGGTGCTGCTGCGAGCTTCTCCATTGTGATACCTCCAGGGGGTCCTCATGAGTCAGATTCTACTTTGAGAACTTGCTTAAAAAGAGGTATGGTTGTGGGTGTGAAGAAGCCCCTCTATGACACCATGTAAAGAGAGGGGGAAGAGTGTGACAAGGTAGTTGAGGGGACACCCTGGGCTCTGAAGCCCACCCAGGATGGATTTCTGGCCAAAGCTGTCTGAAGAACTTCAGGATCTATTTCCCTCGGGTCCCAAGAGTTTGCATGGCTGCTATTTTGCTTCCCAAGGTTGTAAGTTCAAGTACGTGGAGTATGTGTGTCGGGGAAACGTGCCGTTGATGAGGACAGGAGATAAGCCTGAGAATATTCCACTGGCCCTGCCCTCGCTCAGTTCTCCGTGAACCCTGGGCCCCTGTCACTGCCCAGCCCCAGGCTCACAGAGACACGTCTTCACCTTCTACCCACTGCACAATGAGAAGCCATTGTCAGATAAGTCCAGCAATTAGCAGCCTCGTTATCAGTGCCTTTCGGCTCCCCCTTTTTCTAACAACACCATAAATTCAAAAAGTCTCCAATTCTGGAAGTCAACAGCCACCTTCCACAGGGGAAGGCAGGCATGGTAATGAGTTATTGAATTTGGCATCCACTCTTTCCAAAGAGTTGCTCTTTTTGTTTTTTTCTAGAAGTTTGTATAGAAGGAAAAGGCCTAGAAAATGCATTCATTTGTGGAGACTGGGCTGGACAGGGCCCCTTATCTGCTTAGGCAGGGCGAGCCTTGGGTATTGCTTCTGCCTGTCTCAGCATGGTTGACACCAGGGAGTTAGCAGAAAACAGGATAGCACTCCCCAAAATAGCAGTGTGCAAATACGTAGGTTAGTGTTATACATGATGATGCTTGAGCTGACCGCCTATATGGCCAAGGATTCATCCATTTCATCTCTCCACCTGCCAATCAGTCAGTCCATCCATCTTTGTTTCATCCATTCATCATCTGTCCATCCATCACTTAAGTGTCAGTCCATCCTGCCATCCTCCACCTTCCCCTCAGTCTGTCCATCCATCTATCTATTGAAAGATATTTATTGAGCATTTTAACATTTTAAGCTTTCTGCTGGCACGTTAGGATTCCACAATGAACCAGGTAGGCACATGTTTGTCACATCAAGTTGTCATTTGCAAAGGAGCATGTAAGTAATTAAACAGCCTCTACCACAATGTGAGTAGCATTTGCGATAGGAGTTCAAGGTGCAAAGAACATTTGACAGACACATAGCTCAGCCTTGAAGTCACCAGTCAGCCCCTCTGGGAACATTCTACCTGGGAAGAAGGGACCAACCCTGTGAGAGAATCAAGTCCAGCTGAGGCAGGTGAGGGGTGGGGATCAGGAAGAAAAGAAAAGGGCTCTAACATTTATTGAGTACCTACCGCATTCCAGACACCAGGCTTGACACGTTACAGATGGTTCTGCAAACAATTTTCACAGGAACTAGAGAAAATACAGAGGTCCAGCAATTCAGTTGCTTCCCCACGAGCTCAGACTAAGAGGCAGACTTCGTAAATGCACCCAGGTTTGCTCTTGTTCCTGCGACTCTGCGGCTGCTGCTTTGAATTCCTCTCTCCCATACCTCTCCTTGGGATTCTCAGGGATTTGAGAAACCAGAAGCTTTTGACACATTCTCCAACCCAGACGGTTTCAGAGTGTGGGCTCTGGATTCAAATGAACCGGAATTTCACTGCCTCTCTGCCATCTGCTAGCAGCGTGACATTGGGCAGCTCACTGAATCTAAGTCTTAATGCACTCATCTGTAAAATGGACCTAATCACAGTTCCTGCCTCAGAGCTTTAAGAAAATGCAAATATACAAAATGCTAAGTTAGCACAGTCTCTGTCCCGATTGCAGCCCAATGCACATTCTCATATTCTTCTTATTACCTCCACATGGCAAGAGGAAGGATGCACCAGAGTAGACACAGAGGAAAAGTTCTCAGTGCTTTCAGATGGAGGTTTTGAGCAAAGAGGGTTTTGTGTATTCTTGTCCATCAGCCTGCGGGACACACACGAGTGCACAGCCCCTCCCCATGGTGGGTTCCAAGGGACCCCACAGTGTACACCCTCCTCGCCACACCCAGAACAAACAGGTCTCGCCCTATTTTTCCAGCCTTGACTCTCCCTTAACTCAGACATATGAGACTCTGGGGCAGCCCTGAGTTTCTCAGCCTCTTCCAGCTCGTTAGGCCCCTCGAGATCCAAGAGGGTATCGCCTAAGAGCACCCCTATCCTCCAAAACTGCCCAGCCTGGGGGTCACAGCCCCTAGGGGGTACTGACGGCCAGCCCGGTCCTGCCACTTCTCAGCCTACTCCCCACTTTGGAATGCACTGGGGTAGGGGGGCAGACAGCTGTGCAGGCCACTTCACGTAGACCTGGAGGGTCCCTAGAGGCCAGCCCCTCCCCCTTGGGGCCCTGCCAGGGCCTCCCCGAGGCTGCCACTGCTCTGGGCCTCTTTTCCCGCTATTTTTACCCATGTAAATGTGCTGCTCAGATTCCTGCCAACACACTTGGTTTTGTAATGTTGTTTAATAACTCGAGCCACCTTAATGAAATATTCATATTCCCTTCTCTCTTGAGCCTTCACCCGGGTTCCCAGAAATTCTCTCTCTCTCAAAGACAGGCACCCCGGGAGGAGGACCCTGAGTGAGGCCCAGGAGCCCCGGCCGAGGGGCTGTGGGGCGCATTCCTCCACGGAGGAGGGCCTGGGGGGAGCATTCCTCCACGGAGGAGGGCCTGGGGGGACACCTCCAGTCCCAGGCTGCTCCTGGAGCAACTAAGAGCCCCAAATAGAATGCCCAGGAGCAAGAATATGTGGCCTGGGAACTCAGGGGTAAGACCCAGAGCCTGGGGACTGGAGAGACCATTGCTCTCCAGATGAGCATCCTGGCTAAGGCTGCCGTACAAAAGCAGCCCCTGCCTGGACCTAGAACCTCCTGACACTGAGCAAAGACTGCCACCTGTTGAATCGTCATGATAGCATGTCCCTTCCAAGGACTCCAGGACAACGTGCTTCAGGCACAGGGCATCCTGGATCCCCTCAAGGCCAGAATTGGGGAACTCCAGCCAGACCTGACTGCACAGAGCTTCTGGTCCCCACCTGCAAAATGGGGCCACTGCCCGAGTGACCTCCCGCAGTTCAGAGAAGGAGTTATTCCCCCTTGGTCACAAAGCTTGTCAGGAGCGCCTGCCCTCTCTCTGATGCCATCAGAAATACTGCCCACCCTACCACGCTCTTGGGATGCTCTCTGAATATTTTTATTAAATGAATTTTTAAAGCATGAAAAGTCCTAAGAGTACAAGCTGACAAAACACCACGACGTGGACACACCTGTAAAATCGTCACCTAAATCCAAACCCAGAATGCAACTAGCCCCCAAGGAGCATTCCTCCTCTTCTGTTATCCTGCACTCCAAGGGTGGGTGGGAGTACCTTGACTTCTAGCTCTCCAGGTGGGTTCTACCTGGTTTTTGAACTGGATGCAAATGGAACCACGCCTGCAGCATCGCTTCTCTCACTCTGAGGGTTTCGTTTGCGTGATTGATTCTTCCTCTCTGCATTCAAAGGAACCACGTTTTTCTAAGACAGAATGTAGAATCATATCTGACAAATGGAGAGACTTTGGAAATTGTTGGATTCAGCCATGTTATTTTTTTTTAGTGACAGACAGGGTCTGAGATAGCAGAAGGAATCTGCCTAAGGAGACACAGCACGCTCAGAGGTCTCTCTGCTAGATGACAAGGTTCCCATGCTAACGGCCACAGAGAACCTAGAACTGGGCACTTGGGCCCAAGCTAAGGATACTGGTCCCAACTAAGGACACTGGTCCCACCTAACGGGGTCCATTCTAAGAGCCCATAAGCATCGACATTCCCATCACGGCATTTTACACCCAGTACTCGTTCAGCAAACAGTCAAGCATTTGTTGGGCGAACAAACAGATGTCAATATCTGACTGCTCTCACTGAGCCAGTGGAGATCATATCACAGGTCCTGAATCTCTCACCAGGTGTGATGAGCATAGACGAGATGACAAGTGGCTTCAGTGAGTGACACTGGGCACAAATGGAAATTTCATGCAATTTGAAAGTGTCCACTGGGTATGCTCACCGGCTTTGGAGCTAGACTGACCTGGATTCTGTTTCTACCTCTAGCCCATCTCTGTTGCCTCAGGTGCACTTTCAAAGCCTCAGATTTTCCAATCCAGAAGCATAGCAACTGACAACAGGGCTCCTGTGAGCACAAATGAGGCAAAATAGGTAAAAGGCTTAGCCAAGTGTTCACCGGTTAATGTCTACTATAATCGTTTGCAAAGTTGTAAACATGTCCTCAGCCAAGCAATGGGTTAAATTTAGCACACTTGCAACAAGAGGCGTTGACGTGTAGATATGGCGCCAGTGGGTGGCAGATCTTCAAGAACAAGAACTAAAATCCTCATTACAGAGCTTAGACAAGGTAAGCGGTTTCAGGTTAGGTTTTCCTCCTCCTACCCATCTAAACCTTCATCCTCTTTGAAACCCAACTTAAGTCCCACTTACTAGCCGAAGCCTTCTCCATCACCCTGGCCACCCAGTTGACTCTTGCTGCAGCCCTTGTTACAGACAGCTTAGCCTCAATGCTACCCTCTGGGACTGGGGGGTGTTAGAATAGTCACAAGCTCACCCAGCCTTACCTTTCAGCTCATACATGGCACAAACCAGTAGCTCTGGGGAGATTGCAATCTGTGGGCGCATTATCTGGTTTCTCCCATGGGGCACAAGAGACCTGCCATCTTTCCCTTGATTGGAATAAATGCAAAACTACAAAAACGAACATAAAAATCTTCCATGATCCCTTCTCCACCCATAGACAACAACTTTCAGAATAGCACCTTCTAGTCTTCTAACTGGACACATTTTATAATAAAGTTGAGATTCCTCTTATAATCAGTTTTATTTCTAGACCTTTTTTTCACTCAGTGCTACCTTGTTTCACTTTCCCAAGCTATTTAATATTGTTCTTGAAGAAGAATCTCAATAGTTACATAATGAAGTCTTAGCAACATTGACTCCACAATTCCTCCCTATTCAGAGTTTTCCTAAAATTCTGACACAACAAATAATTCTGCTTTTATAAGGATAGATGCTCTGAACTGGGAGAGTTTTTAATTATTTTAATTTACATTTCTTTACAAAAATGGGCCATGTTCCTATTGCAATCAGGTTTAACCCCAAACTTCTGAGCAGGAAGAGCAAATACCTGCTTAAACTCTGACCCACATATCTTCCCATTTTTATCTCTGGCCACTGATGGACGCCCCCCCTTCGTGTCTCAGCCTCGCTAAAATATCTGCAGTCATCTCGACATTCACAACAAGGCTATGCACACCAACGCTTTTGTACATGTTTCTTTGACCACCGGGATGTGCTTTCCCTTTCCCGAACATGGCCACATTCTCATCTTCGAAAGACTAAAATATCACCACCTCTCTGCGAAATGTTCTCTGAGCTTCTAGGCAAATTGAGCCGTCCCCCAATTCACCCACCCATCCCTGATGTTCCCATTGCAACCTGCATGTGTAATAATAATAATTACATTGATCATAATAGTAATCAAGATGTATTGAGTCCTTATCATGTGCTCAGACAGTATTCTAAGCACTTTTCATGGATTACCCCAGCATTCATTGCCGTGTGGTTTAATGATCAGTTAGCATGTACATCTGTTCCCCCAGCCAGGAGCCATGTCAGGCAAGGGGGCTGCACCTTCCTTCCATCACACTGCTGGTATAGCTCACATTGCCTGGCATGAGTAAACGGCACAGCGGATATTTCAGAAATGAGTATCTGAACCAACCTCTGCTCATGACTCAGTCAATTTAGTGCTGCATGTCAAAAATGACAGGAGAGCTGGTGAAAAAAATAGCCTTGGTGCTAATCCCATGGGACGGCTTCCCTCCACCCCCACCCCTGCCTGGGGGCCAGGCAATCCCCACCCCCTGGGAGGAAAGCTGAAAATCAAAATCCACAAAGCCCTAAGGATCATTGCAATGCAAACAGTCTCTCCCTTCCCCTCCAGAGGCCCGCTGTTTTTACAAACATCTCATTTAATCTCCTTATTTCAGATCTTAGAAACCTCCAGAAGATACAACCCTTTTTCCTCACAGATTGCCTGGAAGGGAAGAAAACAGATATGCTCAGCTAAGGATATTGCCTGTGACAGGCCCAGAAGGCTGACCCTGTGTGCTGAGTCAGTCTGCATTACCTGCCTCGGATTTTACTTCATGAGTCCCTGAACTCCAGTCATTGACAAACATAGTCGCTCTTGAGGAAACTGAGGTTCCAAGGGCTGCAGTCATCTCCAGTTGGGCCCAAGAAAGCAGGAGACTCAAGAGGGGATGCCTGGTCATTGGATTCCACACACTTCTCCTCTTGTCCCTGATGTCAGCAGTTTGCCGGGTCAGGACCTTGTCAGGTGCTCGCCCTTCCGACAGGTAACTCAGGTGACTTCCCTGAAGAATGGATGCCTCTTTGGGAATCGCATTGGCCTCTGCACAGGGACAGTCCAAGGCCACCCTGTATGGAAGATCTGCACGTGCCTGGGGCTGTGCTAGTGTCTCTGTAGACCTCGTCTCCGAGACTAAAAGATCCTCCTGCAAGCTTAGGTATCAGTCTTGTGATTTCGTAAATAAACTGAGGCACACAGAAGCGAGTTGCCCAAATGCCCTCAGCTTATGATGGGAGAGAGCTTGAACTTGTGCCTGGGAATACTTGAATCCCAAGCCCAAGCTCTTTCCGCCATAACCAGTCTTACACTGATCTCCTGTGGAGTGAGGTGCCGCGCTACGTGCATGTTTTGATGCCAAAAATCGTCCTGTGATGCAAAGAGTTGGTAAAGCAAACGGCAATGACTTTATACCACTATGCCACAGGTTTAACTACACCAGTGCTAACTGTGCATTTCCAAGACGGGGTTAGACTATGCCACTACATGGCAAAATTTGATGACAAATCTGTTTTTAGAAAGTGTCGTGTAGAACCAGTGAGTGGAAGGAAGCATTTGGGAAAAGATGTTACCACATCTGGATTCTCATTCTTCACAACTGAACTCCACTCTGGCCACCTATGTATTCCCATTCCTTGCTCCTCTTGGTTGTGGCCTCGATCCTGGGCTGAAGTTGTTCATGCACCCTTACGAGATGACCTCATCTTCTAATTTGATCCTCTTCTGATTAGAGCCACCTTCCTCCTCCATGGAGTTCCCCACGCCTACTTGCACACGAGATGTGAACTCAGACTATCCTGCACACGGTGGATGCCTGCGAATTTCACTCTTAAATCAACTTTCTGAGCATGACACCTGGTGCAATTGGCTTCAATTAGCAGCTGCCATAAACAGACCCTCCTTCCTGCTTTGAGCCAAATTATTTTTCTTGGTTTGTATGTTGTTTGCATGTTCCCCACCCTGATGGGAACTAACACCTCAAAATCCTGGCCCCAAACTTCCACTTGGATTCACAATCCCCAGTGTGTTCCATCTGCAAAGTTATAAGACCAGACCCATTAGTATGCTCAGAGGAGATACGCTTTAAAAAAGAGAGCGTGCAAATTTAATCTAAGCCACAGCTTATTTAAAAATTGATAGGAACTAATTAAATTAATAAAATTTTATTGACCTTTAAAACCAAAATCAATTCTTAAAAATCTCCCTCTTTCATTGAATTTGAAGACAATGAAATTCTTTTTTAATTAGTTGGTTTTCATTCTACTCCTTTTGAACTCAAAATAGAAGGGCTACACGGAGATTTTTCTCTAGCTTTAAGTAGGTAAGTTGTGGTTGCCTATGGTAAGACACACAAAATATTGAGCAATATAGTTCCTTCACCTTTTAATGAAGTTGTTAAAATACTTTATTCCATGATCTGTCTGTCCAGTGGTGTGCCAATCTGGGGGAGGGAGAAAGAACTGACCTGTGGCTTCTGCCAATTTCTGTGATGTAAATACTCCCAGCATGGTTCATGATTTCAAGCTACTACGGTGATTGATGATGGTGAACAAGGAGTTAGGGAGAAACATACACAATCTATTCTCATGAGCTGGTTAAGAGCTGGCTCTAGTGCCCTACTGTGTCTTGCTATGGTCTGATTCCACCAGTATTGTCCATCTAGAACAAGAGAGCAACAACTTGGACCTCATTCTCAGCCACACTGAAGTACATTGAAAAATGTGACAAGTACTTTTTGACAACAGTGGTGGAGACCGCTCCATTGGCCCAGAAAATACACTTAGATGTAGGATATTATTAGATCCAGAATACATCTCTAAGTTCTGGCTTATCTGATGGCCACTAAAAGATTTTTATTTGACTTTATGTGGATTCAATCCATCCACTTCCTCTTTAGGTTTTTATTCTGTTTTCAAAATTAAATGAATGTTACCATTCAAATAAAATGTTGAGTTCATTTTCCTTCATTCTACTATCCCTTCCACTTTAGTTTAGCCAAAGGGAACCAACCATTGTTTTGACTTCCAGTGGCATACATAAGATTTGCCTGGTTTTGAACTCAATCATATAGTATGTGCTCTTTTGTGCTTGGCTTTATTCACTCAGCATTATGTTTGTGAAATTTATCCATATCACATTATTCTGGCTACATAGAGTTCCACTAAATGAATACAAATTTATTCATGCATTCCACCATTGAGGGACACTGGGCTTGCTCCTAGTTTAGGGCTATCACCAATAATGCTTCTATACACACTCTTACTTGTGAGAGTTATAGTGCACATATAAATGCATTTTTGTTGCGTGTTTGTACAAGAAGTGAAATTGTTGGGTCACAGAGCATGTGTACATCAGCTTTAGTAAAAGAGGCAAATGTTTCACAGTAGCTGTACTGATTTCTACCAACGTGCGACAGCTTCAGTTCATCCATAGCCTTGCGCAAACTTTGTAGTCTTTTCTATTTCAGCTACGCTGGTGTACATGTAATAGCATTTTATTGTGGTTTTAGTTTGCTTATAACCACCTAAGTATTTCATATTGCCCGTATTATTGATTTGGATGTGTGTATGATACAGATGCTTTGCTAGATGATTGCAAATACAATCTCTAGTTTGCTTTTTCATTTTTTTAATAGGTGTTTTATAACATAAACAGAAATCCTTAATTTTAATATAGGTCATTTTATCAATCTATAGGGTTAGTGCCTTTGAAGTCCATTTTAAGGAATCTTTCCTTTCCCTAAGTTTGTGAAGAAGTCCCTCTTGTATGAACTCCTAGACATTATTTTACATTTAGATTTACGTGTGAAATTTTTATATAAGGGTCACAAGGAACTTTTGTCTACGTGGATGTGTAATTGACTTGACATCATTTATTGAAAAGTGCATTTCCTTCCACTTCACTCCACGGCCACCTATGTCTTAAAGCAAGTATGTTTTTGGACTCCCTTTTCTATTGTCTGTTTTTTCTATCCTTGCATTAATACTACACTATCTAATTTACTGTACCTTTGTAATCTTCATATCTGATATTACGTCCACCACCTTTTTTCTTTAGGATTGTCTTAGCTACTCTTGGCTCTTGAAAATTCTATGTACATTTTAAAAAAGTTTTTCCTTTTACTCACATACAAACATGCCAATGTTTTTAATCAAGATTGTATTGAACATGTATATTTGGAAACATATTGGAATATTGCTATATTCCTCCATTTAAGACTTTAATTTGTTTCAACATTTATAGTTTCCTATGTAGAAGTTTCGTAAATCTTTCATTAGCCTATTCCTAAGTACTTAACATATGTCATGCTGTTGTTAATGCCATCATTGTCCTAAATTCATTTTCTAATTATTTGTTACTGGCATATAAAAATACAACTGATTTTTGCATATTGACTTTAAATTCTCGTACAGTTTAGACTATGAGTGTTAAGTAGACTTTTTAGATTTCTACTGTCCAGTAATGTTTTGTGCTAATGATAGTTGCATTTCTTCCTTTCTTATTGTTACACTTTTTAAAATTTGTTTCTTCTCTTACAGAATTGGCTGAGATCTGCAATTCAACATTATATAGACAATGCAGTGGTGGGCATTCTGGTTTCATTCCCAACCTCAAGGGAAAGCTCTAAATATTCCACCACTGAGTATGATATTTGGTGTTTTTTTGTTTTTTTAAGTCTTCTGTATCGGTATAGGGAAGACCTTTCCTAAAGTCAACTCAACAGGCATTTGTGATCACCTCTTATGTCACAGTCTCCATTCTAGGTGAGAGGAGAATTCTAAAATGAATAAGACACTGTCGATGCTCTGGGGAGTTCACCATTTAGGATGTAAAACAAATACAATAAAGAGTGGCAAGAGAATGAGAAAACATGACTCACTCTGTGCAGGGGAGCTCAAGAAGGCTCTCAAAACACAAAGCGTTATGGGAGATCAAGGAATGAGATAAATGATATGTTCTAGCTAATGAAACTGACATACATGGGCGACTCCATCAAAGACTCTTGCTGGGTATTTATACATGTAGACCTCTAAGAGAAAAAGATTCCCCTAAATTCCTGCACACATCACATTTGGAGAAATGCGATGACACTCTCAAGTATTCTTAAAGGAAGTCATAACTGAAAGAATGTCATGGTAAATATTTTTAGTGACAATTCCTGAGTTCTATGTACTCAGGTTTTCTAAGACTGTTACATGAACCACAAAGCTGAGAAAGAAACTGTGTTTTCCATCCCACAATCCCATTGTTAGCTCTTTCCCTTTCCGTACCAACTGTATTTGCCAATGATACCACAGAAACGGGGAAAAGATTGTCCTAGAGCAAATAATACAGTATGTGGTTTAGAAGTATTTACCTTATCTAATGATACATACTAAGTGCTAAATAAATACTTGTTGATTTGGTTTGGCCTGGCTACATCATAGCCTCCCAAAGAAAATAGTCCGGTTGGAATTTAATTACCTTGGACCGAAGGCTCTTGAAAGGCATACAAATCAAAGAACCAGGTACAGTGTATCTTCCAGTTTTAAAACACAAAACAGAAATACAGGCATCTGAGAGCAAAAATCGGTAGCATTTCAGAGTTGGTTTCAGAAGAAGAGTCACTAGACCAATACATCATTTCGGTGGCTATTTTAACTGGAGCGTCTCAAACGACTTGAACTCTGCAAACAGAGTGGAAACGTATGGACGTGTTCTCCTGTAACTTAGCTTCTCTGGGAGAACAAAAAGGTGTGAACTCTGTTCAAGTTCATCTCCAAACATCTTTGTTCAGAAAGCAGAGAATCAATGAAAGGTATATCTGAATATGGGGTCAAAAGTAACCAAGGGTTTGGGGTTTGAGGGAGTCTGGAAGTATATAGTGAGTGCCCCAGTAAGTCTTTTGGGATTTATCATGGTAGGACCTGCCAGCTAAATAACTTGGGTCAGCATTTCTATCTCTTTGCCTGAGTGCTCTCCCTGTACGGGGGAGCCCATTCTCCCCAAGTGCTAAAGAGAGAGCACCCCACCACCAGTTAGAGCCGTTAACAATCACTGCTGCGAGTGGCTGTGTATCTCCCTCATGTGGGATTTCTAAGAATTCTGCATTGGCTTCAAGTTCCTCAGTAGACGTAAGCTCCTTCCTCACAGAGGTGACTTACTATCTCACTTTCCCAATGCTTTACCCACGTTTCCTAGAATCACCTCTTGGATAAACCATTTTCACGTTCACTTGCCTTCCTGTCTCAGGGTCGAGCAATTCTGGGGGAACACAAACTAACGCAGGTCATACTTCTCTTCGACAGACATCAGTCCCCATCCCTCTTCCGCTCACCCCTTCTATTTAAGAAGATGGTGGCATTGTCCGAGCAAAACCCGCGCTCTCTAAAGGAGCTCACGCATTTTGCAGGAGGGTCATGGGAAACTTGAAGCAATTATCCGGACAAGTCAAGTCAAAGGCATTGTCAACTGAAATCACGGCTCGCTGGAGCATGGGCATCGTTTTTTTGCTTGACTTATTTGCATAATTGCCTCGGTTCTCAACTTAGTATGTGTAGACCTGAGGAAGAACAATTAAAGATGTAACACAATGGGGGACCCACCCTTGTGGTTTCTGGCCAAGAGGGAGACATGTCACTGTCAAAGACAGCTATCTGGGGAGAGACTCTCAGGGGGAGAATGTTCCCTTTCAATTATGACTACCTAAAAACCATGATGAAAATGGCTTTCTGTGAAATCAGGCTATGGAAATTAAACTTTGGGGAAAATAGTTAAATTTAAGCCTTGGAGCCCTCTCTCTCTGTTATGGTGGAGATTTTTCCTAGGCATGTCAGACTTAGCTCTGGGATTCTACAACCGGCTTGGTTTTTGACATTTCAGTGAATTTGGTGAATGTTTTTGTGTGAACAAGTAGCACAATTTCTGGAAGAAAATTGTATTTAAATTCCACATTTGTTCCAGCTATAGGGGAATCATTGTAATAAACGATACTCTAATCGTAGGTTTTTGTGCAAATGAGAACATTATGCAAAAAAAGTTCCAAATAATTAGTGGATGTAAGTTAAGTTTCAGAACAGTTCCTTAATCTTTAACAGCACAGGGCTGGAATGCCAACAGTGAAACTCAACGATATTAAGTGAACAGTGAAAAACCAACAAGTAGCACCAAACAGAAAGGTAGCTTCTGTTTCTTGTTTAAATTACTTGCTGGATCTCTTTAACAAGTTAAAAAAAATGATGTTAAATTCACTTTTTAACTTTATTTAACTGAACTTGTCAGAAAAAAAACACCTTCCCCTATTAGTCACCATTACTCTATTTAAATATTTCTAAGATCAATCCATCACTTATGAACTGGTTTAATAAAAATGACTATCAATTTCTAGTATATTCTTTTAATCTAAAAAATAGGCAAAAATAATACTGCTCATAGAAGAACTGGGTGGCTTCAGATGATCAACACAATGAATTTTTGTTTTGTTGCTTTTTTTAAAAAGTATGACCAAGAATAATGACCTAGTGCCTTCTCATCCATGGAAAACTTTTTTGCTGAAATACATGTGGCTGACAAGTCCCAGCTAAGGGTCTAGCCTGGGCATGACCGGGAGATTTTTTTTCTCACCTGGAGTGAGGTCAGATTCAAACAATGGTCAAATTGGATGATCCACGTTGAGTTTCTTTCTTAATCACTTCATGCCCTTTCTTGCCTTGGGGCTTTGCATCTGCCCTTCTCCATGCCTGTCATGCTCTGAAGCCTGCAATACCCTGCACCACCTCTGCTCACATATTCCACTGTGCCGGGATTAATAATTCAAGTCTTACATTAAATTGCATTTTCTGGAGGGAGTTACTTCATGTGCTTTTTGCACTTCTGCCATCTAGACTTTCCCCCCACTTCTAATCCTCGGTCGGTTTGTTTGCTCCGCTCAGCTCACAGATTACCTGTGCCCTCCTGCCCAGGTGTTCTGACTGGGCACTTCTCCAAATTGGTCTTGGAATAGTCTCCTCTCATCTATCCCAAGGCCAACTTCTATTTCCACACTCTTCGATTTGTGGCTCCTGCCTTACCCATGGCTCCCTGGGCTCTTGTCTTTTCTCTACTGCAAGGTGCCTAAGATGTTCTAAGGGGTTTTTCAGATTCTGAGACTCAAGAAATCTGGATTCATATACCCGCTCTGCATTTACTTGTGTGATCTTGGAAAAATAACTTCTCCTGGTTAGTTCTCATCTACAAAATAATAGTAATAAATCCCCCAAAATGGACTAAATCATGGCTCGGCAAGCTTTTTCTAACACGGCCTTGCCAGTAAATGTTTCAAACTCTGCAGGTCCACCTTGTCTCTGCCACAACTACTCAGCTTTGCTATTACGACACCAAAGCCACACTATAGATGAACTTGGAAGTGAATGGGTGTGGCCATGTTCCAATAGAACCTAATTTACAAAAACAAGCGGCAAAATGGTCTTTGTCTATGGGCCCTACTTTGCAGGTTTCTCCTGGTCTAGATGACTTATGTGATTCCTACCTTGAGATGCCCTGAAATCACCCTGCCCCTAACCAATATGAGTAAATATTCCTCTCTTTACCACCCCCTATTCTTTTCCTTTTTAATCACAATTGCAAGTACATACAAAAGCAAGCATGTGTCTTTCCCACCAAACTGTAAATGTCACCTGGACAGTGTCTATGCCTGTTTTCTTGTCGGGAATTTACCCAGAGTGTTGAAAAGCGTGTAGCACAGAGCAAGCTCTCTAGACAAACAAAAACGAAATGAATGGATGTATCATTTGCGCCGAGAGAAGAGGACCAGAGATTTGGCCACGCCTAAATGCACACTCCCTCAATCCCATCCCCTGTGAAATAATGTTTCTAGTTATTTTTTTTGGAGGATGGAGTGGACGTGATTTGAGTATTCACAGGTGGGTTTCCCCTGGCAGCATTTCTGACATTGTCATGGGCACACAGATCACCTGAGTATCACCGAGGTGTGTTATGATTCGGTAAAATGAGTTAGGATCTAAAATTCTGCACTTCTAACCAGCTCCCTGGAGATGCCACCACTGCGGCTGTTCCATGAACCATACTTTGAGGCATGAGGCTTTTTTAGGGAACTTCTTCCCTCAATGCTTTTCGTTAACACTAGTACCTAATCAGGAAAATTGGAGAGATACTGCAGACACCCTGCCCAAACCAGTTTATTTTGCTTCTCTTTTGTAAAACCTGCAGTGATTGTTCAAAGTCTTTGTACCTGTGCCACAGAGATGAAAGACACCGTAAAGCAGGTGTCCTCATACTACGGGCCACGTGTGGGCCGCCTAACGCATTTATCCGGCCCGCCGGGTGTTTCTGCTGCTGCTGCTGCCTGTCCTGCTTAGCAGCCGACTCGTCCCAGGCCCATAGTGCATACTCTCCAACGGTCTGAGGGATAGTGAACTGGCTTCCCTGTTTAAAAAGTTTGAGGACCCCTGCCTTAAAGCCTTCAAGTAGGAGTTACCTTCCCTGCAGGAGGGCTGGCAGCCCCTCTCTAGGTGAGTGCTGGGCAGGAAGTCTTTCTGACTTCCCTTCTGCCTGCAACTGGAGAAAACCATTCATCGCCCTAGCTCAAGGTCAACTGATTAGTAACCTTAATGACATTAGAAAAATCCTGTTGGTTTGCTGCAGGGTGTGACTTGCTAACTACAGGCAGTCGTGAAAAGAAACTCATGAGAAAGGTGGTCAGAGCACAACTGGGTCTCATCTCCATTCTAGAAGGATGCCTGGGCCCTGCTAGGAGGCTTACCTGGGCTTTTAGGGCTTGAGAGTTCAGAGAGACTATGTCTCTAATAATCCTCATTTGTCCTACTTGCGTTATTGACTGACCCCTGAACTCATCCCTGTGGTTAAGAGGATAGAATCCTGTCATTATCAAGCCTTTGGTCAGTGCCAACTCCTGAGGTTGGGGACACGAAGACATCAAAAGGAACACTGACTGGCCAGGTCTATTATGGATAGGAGAAATGTTAGTTTACCAGCTAAGGGAGGAGGGAAAGTGCGGGATGCTGCAAAAATGCCATTGTGTACCCCTCTCCAACACTCACCAAATCAGCCATCTCTGTGCCTTGATTAAGGTATTAGTTTTCTGATGCTGTGTAACAAATGACCATAAACATAGCAGCTTAAATAAAACACATTTAGCAGCTCACAGCTAATTTAGGTCAGAGGGTCCCGTATAACCTAACTGGATTCTCTACTTGGGATCTCACAAACCTGAAATCAAGGCATCAGCCAGGCTGAACTCTAATCTGAAGCTCTGGGGGAGAACATGCCTCCAAGTCCCACTGAGGTTGCTGGCAGAGTTCAGTTCCCTGGGGTTGTAGGACTCAGGTCCCCATCTCCTCGCTAGCCATGGGTGAGGGCTGCTCTCGGCCACAAGAAGCTATTCCTCTGTCCTGACATGTGGTTCCCTCCATCCTGAAAGTCAGCAATGGTACATCAAATCCTTCCTGTAAGTCAAATCTTTCTGACTTCCTCTCCTAGCAACTGCAGAAAACTGGGAATCTTCCTAACTGAAGGTTAACGGATTAGTAACCTTACTTATATCTGCAAAATCCCTTTTGTCATGGACAAGAATACAACATAATCATGGGAGTAATATCTAGCATACTTAGATTCCTAGAGATCAGAGCAGGAAATCTTGAGGATTTGGAGAAAATATTCTTCAATTCTGTCTGCTGCACTTACACTGGCCTTTGTGCATTGGCTCTTGACTTCAATCTGACCCTTTAGACCTATAGTTATTGACCTGGCTCTCACAAAGCCTCCCTCTTATTTCTGTGGATGACATCTACCTGTTGGCTACCTGCCACACAACCCTGGTGAAGAGGTAGCTCCCCCAACACCCTACCTGTGATACCCACTGTTTCCTTCAAGCATCATTTATGAGAAGAACTGGAAAGTGGCCTGGAAACCCACTTGAGCTTTCATCGTACTATCCAACAGCAAGGACTATGTAATCCTTGTGTGTTTCTCTCTAAATCACCTCCCTATTTTCCAGGACAACGGAGATGCCTCTCCTGCTGCAACTCTCCCAGGTTCTGTTTGGGCCTTAGTGGGGAAATCTGTACCTTATAGGACTTGTGAACACCACCATGCCCCTTCCTTCAAGTCTAGCTGCCTCCGAAGGTCATTCCAGGTCAATCTTCAACAATGGCTCAGAAAAATGTCAAAGAAAACAGCATTTGGGCCCTGATTGATGAGTCAGATGAGGCAAGAGCCTGGGGAAAGCCAAGGATAGAAAACCAGTCTAACCCGTTTTGCCATTATTGGTAGATGGGGCTGGCTCTACACATCACTGCTCCTGGAAAGAGAAATGATGTCTTGCTGGAGTCCCGGAGAGGCCCTGCCCCCATGCCTGAGTGGAAGGATGAGGGCGCTGGGTTTGGGCAGTCTAGGAGTAAATTCCTTGGCTCTACTGCAAATCAAGGTGGAAGATAGAAAGCTGGGGTGGCAGCCAGATCATATTGAAATCAGGCAGAGAACAAGAACCTTCAAGGCGGAACACTACATCCGGGAGAAATGGCAGAAGTTTCAATGATCAAAAATGTTTTGGGGGCAAAAAAATGGGTGGAAGAGAATTAAGTCGTTTTCTTGACTGCAGAAGTTTTCAAACTCTTTAAATATATAATGACCAATCAGAATTTCTAAGGATGGGATAGAGCAAGGGTCAGTGAACTTTTTCTGTAAAGGGCCAGAGAGTAAAAATGTTAGATTTTGCAGACCAAGTGGTCTTTGTTGCAACTACTCAACTCTGCTCTTGCCACAAAGCAAAGCAGCCACAGGCAACATGATAGGTGTGGCTGTGTTGCAATAAAACTTTATTTATAAAACAAGCAGGGTCAGGATTTGGCCTTAGGGCCACAGTCTGCCAATATGCTGGGATAGGGCATGTAGCATTAACAAAGTTTATTGGACCGGAGAATCCCTCATTTATTCATTGTTTGTTATTTTTATGGGACAAAACTAAGAGTCTTATGGGCCAGTCTCTCCTGATGTCTGTGGCGGAACTTAGAACACAGAAGACTCTCAACCAAACTCACTAAATAGAAGATTTTGAATTAAATACTGCAACAGAACAATCCTTCCAGGAGAAAAGTATACACTGTTGACACATTTAAAACAATGTTTCAGAACAGTAAGACCAACTATGGTTTAGAATAAAAGAAAAAGGAGAGAAGAGAGCTCAGAATGAAGAGGAGGAAGAGGGAGACAAACACAAGGAAAAAGAATTATCATGAGAAGGAGAAGGGAGGAAAGGAACAAGTTGAGGATGGAAGATGAGTTTCCACCCACAAGAAAATGGGCTTTCTCTGCCCCTGGCTGTGGATGAGAGCATTGGGTGGGTGTCTTGAAAGGGAAAACCTTTAATGAGGTGCTGAAAAACCCTCTTTGGCACTAATTAACAAGATCACTAGACTGTTGTAATTGCAAAAAGAAGGATAAATCATCAAGAGATATTTCCTAACAGGAATGCAGGTCATTACAAAATATTATTTAAAGCCACATTTACATATAAAAAGGATCAAATGGATGTTGTCCCACTTGGCACCCATATCCCCTCCCCTCTTCCGTGTTCTTGAGGGGCAGGAATTGGCACACAGCTCCGGGTAAGCCGGGGGCTTGGGAATCTTGGCAGAGTGTCCTCCCAGAGGGGCTGGAGGAATGCAGAGATGTGAGAACTGATGGAAACCTTTGCTGCTGAAATCTCAGGACTGAAACCTCATATCCCCACCTGATTAACTGCCATTTAGGCAAATAAATGCCTGGATCCCTCACTTAAGGCTACTGGTCTCATGGAGACTCGGGTTGTCTGTTGTTTTTTTTTTTTTCCTTCATTATCGTCTCAATGCCCAGCCCATACTGGAAGACTCAACAGATACACATTAAAAGCAATAGTCAATTTTTCAGGACTCAGCTAAAGAGGTGCCTCCTTTGAGAAGCTTTCCCACATGTCCCAGCCCAGAGGAAGGCTCTGTCCCCTGAGACACTGTGTGTTGTAGCCCATGCTTCCTTGTGTGGTGGGACTCAAGAAAACCGATGACAAAATGGCAATAACTCCTCTAATTAAACTACTAATTAAACACAGAACTACTTGGTACAGGGATTGTACCAAGGGATTGTACCTGTTGCATCAATCTCCGTATCGCTATCCTTATCACAGAACTAGGTCTGTAGTTAGGTCATGCTTGAATGGATACTGATACCTGTCCTATGGCCTGAGAAGGCAGGGGTAGCTGTTACAGACCTTGGGCAACTCTAGACTGGCTTCCAGTGGGAATTGAGCCGTGGTCTGCAGGGACAGATCAGAGAAGGGAGAGGATGGCCCAGGGCACTCAGTACATCTCTACTGCAGTAGCCTTAGAAGGGAGTTACTGCAAGCCAGACTATCCCAAAGTAAGTTGCAAGTAACAGACATTGCTCTGGTTATAGATGGACATGACATAGAAAGGGAGCTTCCATGGGGGTTACAAGTTGATTCTGAATTCTTAGTGTATGTATGAGCAAAAAGTAAATGATGGCAGGGGGGTAGGAGCCAGGCCCCTCACTGTTGGAGTGGAAGGTTATAGATCAGCAAGAGAGACAATCTAGAATGATCCACATGGTGATGGATTAGAGTTAAAAACCATCTGTATGGACTTTGTGTTTCATTTAATATAGAGATATAGATATAGCTGTAGATACGTATGTATACATAGATTACACCAATACGGTCTTACCCTAGTTCTGGGAAAGTCTAGAAGGAATGACACTCCGGTAGTAACAAGCAAACCCAAGGTCATGTGAACATAAACAAATGATTGATTGAATACAGGAAAGAGATTATACAAACCTCTCCCATACAGAAGAATTCCATATAATGTATGCAGCTACTCTATGCTCAACTAGTATATTCCCCACCCCTTAAGTGTGGGCTGCACATACAGACTTCCTTCCAAAGAGCACAGTATGGAAAGAGAGGGAAAAAATAACTTTACAGTGAGAAGGAACCAGACAAACACGCCCTAGCCAGGGGGTCAAGGTCAAGATCGGGAAGCCATGTTGACATCACTAATCATCAGGAATATGCAAAGCAAAGCCACAGGGAGGTGTCTTTTTATCCCAGCTAGAATGAGCACTGACAAAAAGGCAGTAACAACTGCTAGTGAGGGTGGGGAAAAGGAGAGTGCTTGTACCCTCTCGGTGGGCATGTAGAGCCATTACGAAAAACAGCATTGGAGGTTCCTCAAAAAACCAAAAATCGGACGACCGTATGACCCAGCAATACCACCACTAGGTATAGATCTGAAAGACAGAAAATCAGCAAAACAATCCCATGTATATTGCAGCACTATTTACAGTAGACAAGATACTGGGAACCGACCTTAGTGCCCATTGGTGGATGAATGCGTAAAGAAAATGTGGTATATATACGCAGAGGACTATTAGCCATAAAAATAATGAAATCACAACATTTGCAGCAACATGGACGAAACTGCAGATAATTATGTTAAGTGAAATAAATACTGCATGCTCTCACCTATATGTGGGAGCTACAAACATGGATTTCATATAGGCAGGGAGTAGACTGGGGGTTACCTGAGGCTGGGAAGGAGAAGGGGGTGGGTAGAGGGGATAAAGAGAAGTTGGTTGAAGGGTACCCAAATATACTTAGATACAAGGAATGCGTTCTGGCATTCGATAGTATACTGGGAAAGTTGCACAGTTAACAATAATTCACTGCATATTTCAAAATAGCTAGAAGATTTGTAATGTTCTCAACAAAAAGGAAAGGTAAATGTTGAAGGTGATGGGTATCCCAATGACACACACTGATGATTATACATTGTATATAAGCATCAAAATATCATGGGTACCCCCAAAATTTGTACAACTATTACATACCAATAAGAAAAATAAGTCATGTTGATACTATATAATGGGATAACATGGTACTTTACATCTGTACTTCACATCCTCAAAACCCATAAGCCCAGTCCAATCATGAGAAAAAAACATCTACCAAATTCCAGTTGAGGGTCATTCTACAAAATGACACCTGACCTTCACGACAGTCAAGGTCATCAAATACAAGGAAAGTTCGAGAAAGTGTCACAACCAAGAGAAGCCTTAAGGAGGCATGACTATGAAGTGTAATGTGGGATGCTGGGTGGGAAAAGGACAAGTTAAACACTAAGAAAATCCAAGGCAATTACAGAAATTAACAAATTATTAT
>VSMD01017582.1:0-20597 GCA_008750895.1 Mirza zaza
GCAGCTGGGAGGGGGTCTCACCCCCAAGACTGCACTCTGGCAGTCGGTGAGGACGGGGCCTTTGCCCCGCGTGTGCCCGCCCTACCCCGCCCAGGGAAGGCACCATGCGGCTCAGCGCAGGGCCAGCCCCCTCCAGTCTCATGCCAGGGACGGTGGGAAGTGGCATGCCTTTGGGCCTCACAGCCCTGCCCAGCCGTAGGCTGTCACTGCGGGGGAAGTTGGGGTCCAGAGAGGTGAGGAAACTTGCACAAGGTCACAGGGCTGGTACCTGGAGTCGGGATTTGGACCTGACCTGTTCAACCCGGAACCTGAGCTCATTCCTCGCCAGAGATGGGCCTGGGCCCAGCATGGCGGCAGGTCCCACCCAGGACCATCTCAGGGACCAGGCGCCCCTCCCTGCGGCTCCCACCCTAGCCCCAGCGCCCAGGAGTGGCCCACTGAGGCTCCGTGCGCACGTCCCACAAGCTCAGGTATCCGGTAGGTCCCGGGCGCTCTGCACAGCAGCCAGGGAGGCGCCCGGCCAGGGCCCATCTGCAGGTTACACACCTGGGGAGAGGGGCCTCCCTGCCACCAAATCCTCACCCTCAAGCGGGGCCACCCCTGGGCGTTTGTTTCTGTTAGGAACAACCTCACCAACGCGGGCTCTGGAGTGCCCAGACGCTGCCCGGGAGGCCCTGGGTGAGAGTCGAGTCGCTCAGGGGACAGGCAGGGTCTCTGCAGCCACTGCCGTGCCTCCCGCCTGACCGCAATCCACATCCCACAGCCTCCAAGAAGCCATCCCGAGGGAGAAGGAAACCGAGGGAACCCCTGACCGCCTCTGAGGAGCCGGGGAGCCCGAGGGACGCCCAGGGCTGCAGCCCGTCGCCCCACAGCAGCAGCTGGGAGGAGACCTAGCCACCGGGTCACCAGCCTTGCCCAGAGGCGCTCTCCACCTGACTGACCGCGGCCTGGACAGGCCACACACCATGGGGGCTGCGTCCCAGCCGCATCCAGAGGGGCTGGGAGGGCGGAGATGGGGCCTCGGGCCAGTGCTGCGTCCCCTCTGACTCCACCATCTCAGAAATGCCCTGCTGGCCCTGCAGCACCCTCAGCTCAGCACCTGCTCGCTGGGGACAGCGAGGACGGGAGGCAGGGATCGCTCAGGCTCCCGCCCCGCCCCGCCCCGCCCTGCGCAGGGCAGCTGTGCCCTCTGAAGGCAGCAGGACCACACCGGTCTACGCCTGCAGCCGGGGCCACCCTGCCCGCCGGGGGCCAAGCCACAGTCTCGGGCGCCCCCTCGTGGACTCCGGCAAACGGGACAGAGGGAGATGGCGGGTGGTGGCGCCCTTGCAGACAGGGTCCCTAGAGACCCGGAAAATAAACACGTGAAGAAGGACGTGTGCATCTGGCAGGGCTGGGGTCAGAGGCCTCAAGAGCTGCTTGATGGCGCCAGGGAGCCAGAGGTTACTACCTTGCAAGAGGGCAGAGCAAAACCAGCTCCTCTGCCCACTGCAGCCTGTTAAAGGGACCAGGGCACCCTCCGGAAAGGGCCTGGGGACAGTGACAGGGTGCAGGCACCTGCTGGCTCACCACTGACACACTCCTGAGCGCCTAGCCCCGAGCATGCCACCGACCCCTCCACGCCGGGCACGGCCACAGGGCAGCTTGCCCAGGACCCCAGCAGCACTCAGGGTGCCTGCTCCCTGGCCCACTGCTGCCTGGCGAGGACGTGTTCCCAGGCCTCCAAGCTCTGGCTGGGAGCGTAAGAAGCAGATTCCCGGGCCCATCCCACCCTCGCAGCCAGGAACTTACAAGGGCCTGTGTTGTGAGGCGCTCCCAGGAGTAATTCCCGAGCACACGACGTCTGAGAACTGCCCCTTCCAGGGCAGAGACAGCAGGACCTCAGCTGGGTGTCACCTCAGCTCTGCCCCACGGGCAAAGTAGCAGCAGCTCTGGGTCATGGCCTGGGGGAAGGGGGGCAAAGACGGGGAAGAGAAATTTGGGTTTTGAGGGACGAACAGGAGTGTACCGAGTAGGCAAGGGGAAAATGTGTTCTGGGAAGTTTGCTAAAATCAGAACACTAGGAAAGTGGGTGAAAGATTAGGCAGAAAAGAGAAGTAGGGGCTATAGAGGGATGTCCAGAAGGGAAGCTCAGGGTGCCAGGCCGAGGGACAACTAGGACGTCAGCCTGAGGGCCAGGCCTGAAGTCCAGGGTCATTCCTTACCATGCCCCCAGGGGCACCCAGACAAGGCCCTGCCCCTGACACCTGGTAAGAGGCCTGGCGGGAGCCAGAGAAAACTCAGGAGCACACCTGGGAGTGAAGCAGGGTGACCACGGCACCGAGGTGGTGGGAGTTTCAAACCCCATGGCCTGCAGGGAAGGCAGGACGTGGGCCAATGACTAGGCTGGGTGAGGCCTAGGCCAGACTGGGGGTGCAGGCCTGACCAACGGGCACCACTTCCCACCTGCTGCCTCCAGCCAGTCCATCCGCTGGCCAGAAAGGACAGAGGGACTGAATTCCCGAGAGGGATGTGTGTGTGTGTGTGTGTGTGTGTGTGTGTGTGTGAGAAATCTCCCAGTTGTTAAAAGTTGCTCTGATGTTTCCAAAATCAAATGAAACAAAGCCATGTGCCCCCCACATTGGCCCGCTGTGGCCAGGCTGGCTGGCGGCCACCCCCCAACACCCTAAGTGGGAGAGAAGCCTCTCGCTGCAGGAGCCTAGCAAGGAGCCTGCCAGACGGAGGGAGAAAGAAGCCCACACTCCTCCTCCAGTGCCCCTCGAGCACCCCCAAAGCCCAGCGTCATGCCCGCTGGCAAGAGGGAACCAGCCTCGGTCCTGCAGGCAGGTGAGCACGGACGCAGCGCACTGACGGCTGACTCTCCCCCAGCTCCTCGTCCTCCTCGTCCAGCCCCAACACCAGCGTCCCTGCTAGCCACGTCTGTGGTCTGCCCCTTCTGGTCACAGCTAGCAGGGGTCCGGGGGCACGCCCCGGGCTCAGCCCTTGACAGCGCCGTCCTCACTCACACCTCCCTCAAGGAGCCCCCAGGTGCAAGGTCAGCACCCCCATCTTGCAGAGGGATCTACAGCCCCCAGCACCACCTGCCAAGTCAGCAGACGAGGTGACGGTGGAGCCCACGGAGGGGGCCCTCGAGGGGCAGCTGTCCTCGGGTCTCTCGGGAGCCCACTCCTGGGAGCAGCTGGCGGGACACAGGCAATCCCCACCCCACCTTTGGGCCCGCCCCGAGTTCTCCCCGGCTGCCCGCCTTGCCCCGGGCCTGGCAGAGGCCCCCGAAGGCCAGTTCTGAAGGGCAGAGGAGAGCGGGCGGCCGGGACTGGGCGCTGGGTGAGCCCAGGAGAGAGGCGGGGAAGGGGCCTGGAGGTCAGGGGCCCAGTGGGTGGAGGGGCCACTGCGTATCACAGCTTGCCACAACATTCTGGCTGGTGCCACCAGCCAGCTCACCCACTTCCTTGCTGCCGGTCATGCCCCACGCCCCCCAGGCGCCCCCAGGGCCAGGGCCTGCCTGTCCCCCACCCCACCGGGCCCTGGACGGGAGAGGAGGGAGGGGAGTGGCTGCTTCCTGAAGGCGGAACCCGTCCCACCCTGAGGCACCCTGGGGCCTCGGTCACACAAGTAAACGGGCCCGGGCTGGACAGGGCAGGCAGGTGGACGCCGGGCCACGCGCGGCTCCAGGTCACTTTGCGGCCAGGGAGGCGCAGGACGCGATCCCAGCCCGGCGCCTTCCGCCGCGGGCCCCGTCTCTCCGTCAGGGGGCGGCCAGGTGGCTCCGCGGCTCCTCCAGCCCGCCCCGCGCACGAGGCGCCGCCCAGACACCTGCGCCCGGAAGCGCGCTGGGGCCTCGCCCATGCCGCCCGGGGCCGGAGCCCTAAATGCGCGCTCGATGGAGGCTGTCGCGAACACCGCGAGCATGGGGAACGAGGGGCCGCCTCGAACCCGGCCGCGGGGACTCGAACCCGCGGGGCGACGCGCGGCTCGCGGCTCCCTGGGGGAGGGCCCCCGCGGCCTCTAGGACCCCGGGGAGCGGCCGAGCACAGCGCCGCTCTGGCCAATGGGCGCGCGCGACAGCGAAATATTTACATGTAGGCACGCAGCGACCAATGGGCGGCGGGCGTGAGGACCGGGGCGGGCCGGGGCGGGCGGGCGGCGACCAATGGGCGGCGGGCGCGCGGCCGGGGCGGGCGCGCGCGCGGGCGGCGGGCGCAGTCGGAGATGGCCGCGGCCGCGGCGGGTGGAGCTCCGGGCCCGGCCCCCGGCCCCGCCAAGCCCCCGCCGCCCGCCGCCCCGGCCGCCCGGGCCCCGCCGCAGGCGCTGCGGAGGCGCGGGGACTCGCGGCGCCGCCAGGCCGCGCTCTTCTTCCTCAACAACATCTCCCTGGACGGGCGGCCCTCCAGCCTGGGCCCGGGCGGAGAGAAGCCCCCGCCGCCGCCCGCCGAGGCCCGCGAGCCGCCCGCGCCGCCGCCGCCCGAGCCGCCCGCCAGGGCCCCCGCGCCCCCGGGCCTGCTCAGCCCCACGCAGGCGCCCGCCGGCCTCGGCCTGGACGGGCAGCGCCAGAGGTGAGTGGGCCGGGAGGGTCAGCCGGGGCCGCGGTTACCTGGGCTGCCTCAGTACAGGACCGGGAGTCAGGTGGCCTGGGGCTTTGCCAGCCCAGGACACGGGGGTCAGGGTGACCTGGGCACCCATCAGCCCAGGACACGGGGGTCAGGGTGACCTGGGCACCCATCAGCCCAGGACACGGGGGTCAGGGTGACCTGGGCACCCATCAGCCTAGGACACGGGGGTCAGGGTGACCTGGGCACCCATCAGCCCAGGACACGTGAGTCCCGGTGACCTGGGCACCCATCAGCCCAGGACACGGGGGTCAGGGTGACCTGGGCACCCATCAGCCCAGGACACGGGGGTCAGGGTGACCTGGGCACCCATCAGCCCAGGACACGGGAGTCCCGGTGACCTGGGCACCCATCAGCCCAGGACACGGGGGTCAGGGTGACCTGGGCACCCATCAGCCCAGGACACGGGGGTCAGGGTGACCTGGGCACCCATCAGCCCAGGACACAGGCGTCCCGGTGACCTGGAGGCCTTGTCAGCCCTGGACAGGGAGTTGGGGTGACCTGGGACTCTGTCACGGGTTTTCTCAGGCCCTGTCATCTCCAGACGTAGGGCTCGTGCTCCCTTAACCTGTCAACCCTGGATATGGGGTCAGGGTCTTGTCCACCTTGTCAGTCCCCTGGACGTGGGTTTCAGGGTCCATCTGCCCTTATCAGCACCCCTGGACCCAGAGCCCTGTGGGCTCCAGACACACCCTCTCCCCGGTGCTCTCCTATCATTGCCCGGGACACAGGCACTCCCAGACAGCCCTTGTGTCGAGTGGACCACTCCCTCCGCGTCCACCTCCTCAGGACCCAGCGTGTGGACTAGGGATCCTTCCCGCACAGTGGCTGACATCTGTTCTCAGAGTCCAGCACCTGCCAGACCTTCCACTCCTGGGCTGCTGGTCCCTGGTGCCCATACCCTCAGGTCACCTCCCTGCTGACCCTCTGAGCTCAGCGTCCCTGGGCCTGTCACCTCCCAGGGCAGCAGTTACTCCGCTGTCCTGAGTCCATTTCTAGGAACCCAGCCCTGAGCTGTCCTCCAGTCTGTGCCCCTGCCCTGATGTCCTTCTCCCGGAGAGCACCGGCCCCAGCTGACCTTGGCTCCTTCCTCCCAGGCCCTGGGGACTAACTTCCTCCCCACCCAACAGCCCTCACCCCGAGGAGTGACAGCAGGCCTGGGCCTAAGAGCAGGCCCAGCTACTTGTCATGGTCCCTTCCACTGAGCCACCAGCTGTGGGTCAGCATGTCTGCTGGACAGCTCTGCCCTGAGGCCCCGTGCGCAGGAAGGGGTCAGGCCGGCATGGGTGGGCTGAGGCCCCGAGATGACCACCCGCCATTCTTGGGTTTCCAGAGATGGCTCTTCTTACCTGGAGGTCACACAGGCTGCATTGGCCCTAGTGGGTCAGCACCCCAGCCCTCGGGCAGTCAAGGTGATGGGTTCCTGCAAGGTCTTGTGGCAGGGAAGGTTGAGTCCAGGGTAAGCACTCTGTCATCACGGACACTGACGTCACACCCAGAGTCTCTCTGAGCAGCCTGACGATGAGCTTTGCTTCCTGCGTCACCCCATACTCTGGGTGGAAGCGTCTCCACCACGGCCAGGCTGAGAGGTGCCCACCGCAGACAAGTCTGGCCTCTGCTCAGGGTGTGGTGAGAGGGGCTGGCTGGGGATCAGTGTGCCCCAAATGGGGCAGCTGGGCACCGTGCACTCGGCACGCCCAACTCCTCACAGGATGCAGGAGAGAGGGAACCACGAGGCACGTTCCCGGCTGAGCAGCAGGGCCGTCGTGTGGGCTCTGGAGGGAAAGTGGTGCACCTGCAGCCGGGCCAAGTGTCACACCTGTGGCTGGCATTTCTCTAACGCTCCTGCTGCTTGACACAGAACCACACTTTGTTCCTGAGTTCTGCGTGTGAGTGCTGGGAACCGGGTGTGGTGCTGGGCGCACGAGTGTCACTTTAGGTCCTCCTTCAGCAAAGAGTTTGTGCGCTCCTGTGCGCACCAGGCCCTGTGAGCTGAGATAAGCACCAGACCTGTGGGGCCCCAGGGAGGAGGAGTTCAGGGAGCAGTGACACTGCAAGAAAGCCCTGTGACTCGGGACGCCCTCCTTAGTGACGGAGCTTGAGCCCTGCGTACCGTCCGCGTGTGGCACACGGCCTGCCCTGCATGGTTCCGAAGAGGGTGTGCGGTGGCCCAGCTCCCCTGGGCTAGGATGGGGTGCGATGTGGGCCGGAGTGCCCTTTGGTGTTCCTGCTGCACCCACCACGGTCCCCATCCCTCTATTCCATGCTTGCCTGGGCCTGCGCAGGGAGCCACCTCCTGCCCTGCCCCTCCTTGGCCTTCAAGTGCCTGTCCAGATGTCCTTCCCGCCCCCACGGCTGTGCCTGCCCTGGGGGGATCCCTCCTGGGTCTGCTGCTGAGCTCTTGGTGCTAACCTTATGCCTAGGAGTCCCGGCCCTCCCCTGACAGATGGCAGCCCCAGGATGAAGACTGTCCCTTTTTGTGCTCCCTGGGCCTAGTGGTGAGCGAGGGAGGCATGGCTGGCCTTGCAAAGGCGGCTGCTGGCTGCTGACTCTAGAGTTCTAGGGTCAGCTGGTTTTCAGGAGATGGAGAGAATTCCTGAGTCCTGGAGGTGGCCCCTAAGGTGGGTGTCATGAGAGTGGCGGGTGATTTGGGCTCTGGGAACAGACTAGGTGGAAGCCCAGTTCCACCATTCAGTGGCCCTTTGACGTGGCCCCTGAGCCTCCGTCTGCGCTGTGAAATGGGGTTCACACTGAGCACTACACCTGGGGTCAGATGCGTGCCAAGGCTCGGCGAGGTGCGTAGCCGTGTCAGGGCAAGGCGAGCGGAGCCGCTTGTTACAAGGCTGCGCAGGGAGCGTCACTGGAATCTGGTGTTCTCACAGAACTGCCAACACGGTGTTTGTTTTCACGTTGACGTCGTGATCCCTTCACGCGCAAGAGCAAGCTGCATCTCCGGCCTCCCACGCTGGCCGGGAGCGCGTCCAGGTGCTCTGCCTGCAGCCACCGCGCCGCTGTGCCTTCCCCCACCTCACGCTGCCCTCGTCTCCCTGAAGGCCCTGTGTGGCTCTGCTGGGGCTGCCGTGACACGGTGCCACACACCTGGCGGCCCACACCCACAGCAGCTTACTTGCCCGGCGGCAGGGGAGGCCAGAAGTCCGGCACCACGCCGGGTGGGCCGCGCTTCCCCCGGAGGCTGGGGAGGGGCCACCTGCCTCGGCCAGCTCCCACAGGCTCCGGCGTCCCTTGGCTTGTGGCTGTGTGGCTCCTGTCTCCGCCTCCGTCTCCACGAGGTGTTCTTCCCTGTGCCTGTGCCTTCGAGGGGTGTCCTCCTCTCAGAAGGACACCGGTTGTGTCAGGGCCACCCTGTGCCCTCATCACAGTGTGGTCTCATCTGCCAAGATCCTGTTTCCAAGTGAGGTCCTGTTCACAGGTACGGGAGGTTAGGACTTCAGCGTGTCCTCGAGGGGAGACAGTGTCCTCACACGCAGACAGCGTCCTGGGAACAAGCAGGCCCCGCAGGGAGCCGGGTGCGGCGAGAGGCACCGCTGTGCCGTCTGGGCGCAGAAGCCTCCCCAGGACGGGCCTGGGGTCGAGGCTGCACGGTCATCTCTCCAGCCCGCACGTGGCAGCAGCTCCTCCTCTGGGCCCTGGGCTTCCGATGGTGACACGGTCTGCAGGCCTCAGAGAGGTGGCCCTTCCCGGCCTTTCCTGGGTATTTCTTCAGTTACAAAGTAAACAGAGTTTATCAAACACTAGAAACAATATTTAACAGATAGCGACTTCTCTCCCTGTCTGATGCTCTGGGGCAAGACGGTGGCAGCAGCAGGCGTCGGCTGCGTGTTTGGGCAGGGGCAGTTCTGAAAGGGGTTGGGTTGGGGGTCGGCTGAAAGCCCTCTTGCAGCCCCCCAGCCCCAGCCCCTTCTTCCCAAAAGTCAAACGCAGGCAGCTTCAGTCACCACCGTGTGCAGGGAAGCCACTGGTAATAGACGCCATTGGTGCCACTCTGGCATGGCAGACAGGACGGGCCTTCCCGGGCCTCGGGGAACTTGCGCTTGCCCAGGCGTCCAGGAGGAGGGGGGTGTGTGTGTGTGGTAGCAGAAAGCCCCAACTTGGCTCCTTTTGGTTTTCCCACCCGTCCTGGCACGTTTCAAATCGAGCTGTCGTCACGCACGTAAAGAGGTGAAGTAGGTGAAACTTGAGCGCGTTTACCGGGCACACCCCGCGCAGCCACCCCACCTGCTTGGGTCCCAGAGCAGCTTCCCAGCCTCGTGCCCCTCCTCTCCTCTCCCCACACCGCCACCAACTCGTGCCACCGCACAGCGTGTCCTCTGCGTCTGGCTGCTCTCACCCTGTGGCCTGCCCCCGTGTCCAGCCTCCTGCTGGCCGCACACACGCCGCTGCACGGACACAGCTGCACATGTCCATGTCTGCCCGACACGCGGATGCCAGACTCCGTGGAATTGTCCGGGTGGGCACACGATCCACCTCCGGAGTCCAGCCTGCCCTCCCAGCGGCCAACGCCTATCTGGCCCCGATCAGGTCCCTGCTCGCTAGTGTCCACCTCGTTCGCGGTGGCCGCCCTGCCGGGGGACATCTGATATCACAACAGTCCTGCGCCTGGGAGGGGGTGCCGCCTCCTCCCCCTCAGCACCAGCTCCAGCACTGCTGGACTCTCTGGACTCAAAGCCAAAGAGTGTGACCTGGCATGGGGCCAGGTTCCGGAACGGGCACCTGAGGAGGCATCGCCCGAGTGGCCTTTATTCAAGCTGCCACTGCTTGGGCAGGTGGCGGCTGGGGAACCGCCGGGGCCCTGACCATCCACCTGGGCTCAGTCCCTGCTCCACGACCCTTACCAGCTGCCTCATGCCAGGCAAGTTGCTGAGTGGCTGTGTGCCTCGGTTTCCCCACCTGTAAACCGAGGGTAAGAGTGAGTACTGCCTACCTCCCAGCATCGTGAGGGCTGCATTTCAAATAAAATCCTCACAAAGAAGGAAAGAGAGAAGAAAACCACACAGAAAAAGATCTGCAGAGCCCACTGGGAACAGATTTTAAAAGCCTGGCGAGAAGAAACGTGTCGTCCCCACAGAAACCAGGAAATAACTACGAGGCACACAGGGGCAGCAGAGGTCAGCAGGGAGCCCGCGGGGCCACCAGGGAGCCTGAGTGCCGCGGTGCTGCCAGACTGGCCGCCAGGGGCCCCGCAAGTGGCACCACCTGGGTAATTATCGGGGAACGAGCCTCCAGCAAGGCTTTGGGCCGGCCCTGGGGACCTCTGGGGACAGCCCCACGTCCCAGCTCAGCTGGCTGCATTCCCAGGGCAGGCCCTGCACACCCAGCTCTGCAGACACGTCCCTCAGCCTGCCGCTGAGCCCGGACCCCACGCCCTTGGCCCCCCGCCCCTGCCAACCCCGGCCCCACCACTAGCAGGGAGGGCGGACGCACGGCCCTGGGGAGACACTCCTGGACCGCTCCCAGATTTTCTGTTTCCAGTTTGTTTTCAATGAGCTCCTGTTGCCTTCGTCATTCAAAAGACTAAATTTCTCGTAAGGTCCCAACTTTGACAGTAGAGGCCACACTCGGTGTCCACACAGCCATTCTGTTTCCCCCCTCAGTGCCGTGCTCGTAAGCAACTGAGGTCCTCAACGCTGTGATAAACACGTGAGTGTTCCGAACACGTTTAAGCCACCGTGTAGCTGGGTCAAGTGTATGAAATGCATTTTCGACTTCATATTTTCAACTCAATGGGTTTACCAGGCCGTGGCCATCTATAAAAACTGAGAGCGTGGATCTCGGCATCTGGGCACTAGCCTAGATGCCACAGTGAGCAGTAAAGTGTTGGCTGGAGGTGGCTAATGTGTGGCTGTGACACTCTCGCCAGCACATTCAGCACCCAGCATGTGACAATGGCTGTCCACACCCCAGCCTAGCTCCTTGAGACCAACACAGGCTCTCAGTGGGAGGCTCCTGGCCAGGGCACGCTGTGGGGAACTGGACTCCAGGCTGGCTCCGCTAGGGAGATGGCCTCGTGTGCAAACCCCGGTTCCTGCTCGGGGCAAGGCCCAGGAGATGCTGCTAGGAGGGTGCTGGCCCGGCACCCGGCAGGCTGTGAAAAGTGGCCCCTCATCAGTGAACCCTCCCCTCCCTTCCCCAGGAACCTGGGTGTGATAAAATGGCCGCTGTCAACAGACTGGGCTCACAGCTCACCCCTGCCCCGTGCCCAGCAAGCGTCCACGTTGCTTTGGCTGATAAACCACACTATCTCCCCGAGGGCAGCCCCGGCATGACCCTGCTGTGCTGGTGAGGCTCAGGGAGCCCCAGGAGCTGCTCCGGGTCACACAGCCCAGACACAGAGATGGTGTTACGAAGGCCACGTCTCTGAATTCCATGTTGGCATCTCTTCCAGAACTTCCCGGTCCACTCTACCTGCCTGGAACTTTCTCTCCCAAGTTCCTACAAGGGTCTTTGCCTCTCTTGCTCACGTCATCCCTCTCCTCCCTTTGTCTTGGGCGTATCTGCGGCTGCCACCAGGGCCCCAGGGAGCTTCCTTGACCATGAAGTGGACCCTGCAGTGCCCTCTGCCCCGTCAGGCGGTGGGAAGTTTGAGCCAAGTAGGGCGCAGAACACACCAAGGGGCATGTCTAGCACTCAGCACGTGCTTCCTGGAAGTGAGTCGCCTCAGATACCATAGTTATCACCATCATCATCATCGTCATTGTCATTGTGATTGGGGTGGTTTTCCTAAACCTGCAACGTAGCCTGAACTGGTATTCGGCCTTATCTCATAAGCTGCATTTTGGGGACGCCGTGGGTGCCCAAGCGTGTACATTCATGGGTCCTGGCACACGGAAAAGGGCAAAAAGCTTTAGAGTCCCAGACAGACCTGAGTCCAAGTTCCCACTTTCCCTTCGTAGCCAAGCGGCCTTGAGAACTGCTGAACCACTTTGAGTCTCTCCGCCATGAGTGGCGGGCCTCGGGCTTTCCCGCGGGCGTGAGGAGCGCTGGGTGCTGCGCCCCAAGGGTGTCTTCAGGAAGTCAGTTGTGCAGTCGGTCAGTCAGCAAATCTCCAACTCAACTTGCTGCTGTGAAAAGTGCGGGAGGTTCCTAAGGTCCAGGCAGGAGCGTCAGGCTCCAGGGACACAGCCGTGGGCAGTCCCACGAGGGCCCTTGCTCTGGAAGAGGAGGCAGACAGCAAGGGACAGCGAGGCAAGGACACCTTGCGTGAGTGACCAGTGCCTCAAGCAGGCCACGCGGTCACAGGATAGCGAGGGTCTGGGCAGCCTTCCTGACTGGGCGGCACATGGGCGGAAACCTGCAGCCCAGAAGCAGGCGGCGTCTGGAAGGGCTGGAGAAGGATGCGCTGGACCAAGGAACAGCCTCTGAGAAGGGCCTGAGGCGGGAGGTGTGTGGCTCATGGAGGGATGGAGGGCAGCGGGCCGGTGGCCTGTCGGCAAGGGGCTTGCGCAGTGCACACACACCCCTCCCCCCGACCCTACCCCCGTCTGGGCCGCGGCGTGCCCGGGGCCTGCATTGGAGAGGGACGGGCGCCCCAGCTGTGGGCAAGGCCGGGTGCCCTTCAGCAGGCATGGAAGGTTGGCATGGCACGTCCTGAGGAGCCTGCCCTGCAGAGATTCTGGTCCCAGAGAGGAGGGCGGTGCCTCCGAAACAGGCAGGAGGCTCCAGGTGGGAAGGCCACCGCCTCCTCACGCCTCAGTCTTCAGAGCAGTCTCTGGAAGCCTCTTAGCCGTAGCGAGTGGCCGGAGAGCAGCCAGCAGCACTGGGTCCACCGGCCATGAAGGTGCTGCCAGAGGTCGGCGGCACCACACCTGTCCTAAGGCGTCGGTGTCTTCCCTACAGGAGGCGAGTCACCTCCCAGCGCTGCTCCCTTGAGTTTCTGGAAGATGCGGTGGGATGCGCCTCAGTACAGAGGTATGTGCCCGCCCGCCCCAGGCTCCGAGGCCCCGCGTGGGCCGCCGCCGCCGACCCTTGCAGGGCGGAGGACAGGTCCTGGGTGGGAAAGAGTGACCTGTTTTCTTACCGTGCAGAACCAAACACACCTCCGGATCCCCAAGACACAAAGGCCTGAAGAAGACGCACTTCATCAAGAACATGCGGCAGTACGACACCAGGAACAGCAGGTGCCGGGGCAGCCCCAGGCTGGTCCCTGAGCCTGTCGGGGTGGGGCTGGGATCCTGCCTGGTGGGCCTTGTCAGCTGCGCCCAGCTCACAGGCCCCGCCTGCCCAGTGCCCCAGGCCCCTCTAGCAACAGACCCGCCCCCATCACAGCTTCCTCCATGTAACCGAGCTCCGCCGGTCCCTGGCGTGTGCACGGCGGGCCCACCCTCCTGGATCCCAGGAGGTGAGGAACCACCTGTGGACACCGGCCTCCAGTAGGAGTGCTGTCACGAAGGAGAACTGGAAACAGGGAGACGGGTTTAGCTGTGAGATGTGTCCAGGGAGCAGGGCTTGGTTTTATTTGGGAGCACAAAGGGGAGGTGGAACCAGAAACCAAAGTGGGTCCCAGAACGGCAGCTGGCACCCGGGCCCACCCTGCCCCCCCCCCCCCCCCCCCCCCCCCCCCNCAGCTGGCCCCCGGGCCCCCCCTGCCCCCCCCCCCCCCCCCCCAGGATCGTGCTCATCTGCGCCAAGCGATCGCTGTGTGCGGCCTTCTCGGTCCTGCCCTACGGAGAGGGCCTGCGGATCAGGTGAGTGGTCCAGGGCGCCCCAGGCCCCACTGCCTCCCACAGGAACACGCCTAGCCCAGTGTGTCGGCTTCCGCCAGAGCTCCTCGGGGACTCAGAATGGCCACTTGGGTCCTCGTTGTCCCGCAGGGGCCATGGCTTCTGTTCGGGCCGCGCATACACAGCTTGCCCGGGATGTCCATCTCCTTGTGGACGCAGCCATGCGTCTCTAGGACCAGCCCAGGCACTTGTGCGTGATTAGGGAAGAAGGAAATGGCTGTTGGGTGGGGACAGCACTGTGTGTGACCCTGGCATAAAAATAGTTAGTGACAGAGAACCCTGACCTGTGAGGGCCACAGCCAGGTCCCAGGGTCTGAGCCGAGCCACTGAGGTGTGTGACCACAGGGTGAAGGGTTACCCACTCCTGGTACACAAGCTCGGGCAAAGTGGAGGGAGGTGCTGCCACCGCCCAGGGCGTTTTGGCAGGTGGCGTCTGTCACCACGGAGGGGCTCAAGGACACCCCTGACAACAGAGGTGCTCCGTGGTGTGCGTCTTCCGGTCACGTCCATGCCTCTTCCCTTCCCACGAGGGGTCGTGTGGATACTGCTGTCCCAAGCGCTCTGCGCAGGCAGGCTGAGCGCCGGCGGCGCCCCGGGGCTGAGCAGCGGCCCGCCGGCAGCAGGGCTGAGCCCCCTCCCCGTGCTTCACAGCGACCTGAGGCTGGACGTCCAGAAGCAGCGGCACCCGTCTGGCGGCACTTCCGTTTCCCCCGAGATGGTCTTTGAGTTGGAAGGCGTCGAGCTGGGAGCGGATGGCAAGGCAAGTGTCCGCGGCCGCTGGCGCCCACGGGCACCCGTGGAGTTGAGCGGGAAGGCTGCGAAGCACGAGCATGGGCGGTCATGGGCGGTCGGGCCCAGTGGCCCCGTGAGCGTAGCCCTCACACCTGGGGCCACTCCCCTCACGGCCGCACCGAGAACGGCCGCGTGTGAGCTGCGCGTGGCCACAGCTGGCAGCTCGGGCACCTCACCCCGTCTGTGCAGGGCTCTGAGGTCAGGTCTGCAGAGGCAGAGAGAACGCCTGGTGCTGCAGAGCCCAGACAAAGCGTGGTCAAGGTGGTGTTCTGGAATGTTCTTGTTACGTGAGTGACAGTGTCAAGCTCAAGGGCTGCCTCAGTGGCCTTGCCTGAGTTGTGCGTGTTCACTTCCCACACAGGGCCCAGTGCGTTCGTGTCTGCGCCTTCCGCAGCGGGCAGCTGGGCGGTTGGGGCTCACTCTGAGCTCCAGTCTTGGGAAACAGGACTGAGCCCCGGCGCACTTGCCTCTGCAGGTCGTGTCTTACGCAAAGTTCCTGTACCCGACCAACGCCCTGGTTGCACACAAGAGTGACGGCCACGGACCACTGCCCCCCCCTCGGCCCAGCGTCCCCCGGGCTCTGCCAGGCTCAAGACACAAACCTGTCCCCGCCAAGTCAGCGCCAGCGGGCACAGAGCTAGGTAGCCGCGTGCCTTGACCGCAGCACAGGGACGGCTGCATGGCAGGCAGACAGACCCCAGGGAAGGGTCAGAGGAGAGCAGCCCCAGACAGAACCGGGGCCCCAGGCTGTGGAGAGGAGCCGTCCAGAGGTGGCTCCAGGAAGGCCCCTGCCCCTCAGGACGCCCTTTCTTCACCCCAAGCCCTGGGCCCTTGGGAGGGAGGGTGTCGTGGCCGGGGCGGGGGGGGGGGGGCCCTTCCCAGACCCCAGGAACCCCCCTTGTCCACCCACCGCCCCTCAGGGTGGACAGAAGCTCCACTGGAGGCACCGGTGGGTCAGGGGCTGCCTCTGCTTACAGGGAGCGATGTGGGGGACGCCCCGGAGTACAACCCCGACCTCCTGGACGACCCGCAGTGGCCCTGCGGCAAGCACAAGCGGGTCCTTATCTTCGCGTCGTACATGGTGAGCGCCCTGCGCCAGGGCCTGTGCACTGGCGGGCTGTGGGCACGTGTCCCCAGCACCCAGGAGCCCGGACATCAGCAGCCACGGGCCATAGCAGGGCAGGCTAGCGGTGCCGGGCACGCCCTGGGGTCAGCCCTGGCCCTCCAGCCCTCAGTGTTTGGAGCCGGGTTCCCTCACTGGGGTCACACAGCTCTGGTGCCATTTTCTACTCACAGAGGCTCAGGTGCCTCTGAAGCTGCTCCAAATTCACATTTGCAAACCCAGGTCACGTGACACCTACCCAGGTGGTGGGACCGCAGGTGGGCCCCAGGGCGGGCGAGAGGCCGGCCTAGCCTGCCGCGTCTTTGTTGCAGACCACAGTGATAGAATACGTGAAGCCCTCAGACCTCAAGAAGGACATGAACGAGACCTTCAGAGAGAAGTTCCCGCACATCAAACTGACGCTGAGCAAGATCAGGAGGTGAGGACGGCGGGGCCGCCCTGAGCCTGCGCTCCCAGCCCTTCCCCCCTTCCCCCCTCCTGGAGGCCTTGTCAGCCCTTCTCCAGCCCCTCCTCACCTGCAGCCGCCCCTGCACCCCACCCACCTCACCTCCCCACCCGCCTGGCCTCACCTCTGCAGACCCTCAGAGCAGCCCAGGATCTTTTTAAAATCCTAGTCCAGCATGTCCCTCTGGTGCTCAGGCCCTCCTAGCCTGTGCCACTTTGCTCAGAGTGGGCGCCACAGCTCTTCGTGTGGCCCAGAGATCCCCGCCCACCCCGTGCTACATGCCAGGCGCATTCCAAGGCCACCCCAGCTGTCCCTCTGCTTTCATAACACGCATGCCATGGTCACTGCCACGATCCCCACACGGGCCCCGCTGTGAGGACATGGCAGAGCTGCCCTGAGCCTGGGGCCCGCCCTGCGCCCAGCCCAGTGCCTGGGGACGTGCCTTTCCTCCTGTGGCGCCACCATTCCCCCGCCTCCCTTAGGTCTCTTCCTAAAACCGCCCCTTGCCAGAGGTCCCTCCCACCTTACTGCCTACCCCACACTGCCAAGCAGGGTCTGTCCTCTGTGGCCCCATCCACGAGGACAGTGCGGGCCACCCACACCACACCAGTGCGAGCAGGAGGAGGCCGAGACCCCGCCTGCTCCATGCCCATGCAGCCGCGTGCCCCGGCGCGGGCCGTTCCCTGGAGGACGTGGCACCTTTTCTAGTGGCCCAAAGGCACCTTGCCCAAGCCTGGGAGGGTCCCTGCTGCTCTGCCCCAGCCAGAGCCTCGCCCCTGAGGACTTGGCTCCTGCCTCCACCCGCAGTTTAAAGCGGGAGATGCGGACCCTCTCCGAGGAGTGCAGCCTGGAGCCCGTGACGGTGTCGATGGCCTACGTGTACTTCGAGAAGCTGGCCCTGCAGGGCAAACTGCACAAGCAGAACCGCAAGCTGTGCGCCGGGGCCTGCGTGCTGCTGGCCGCCAAGATCAGCAGCGACCTCCGCAGGAGTGAAGTGAAGCAGCTCATCGACGTGAGTACAGGCTCTGCCCCGCAGGGCTGCCACGGGCACCTCTCAGCCCAGCCTCAAGGGCCTCGAGGGGCAAGGCACAGGCCAGAGGGGGCCATCTACTCGTCTCATTAACATCTGTCCAGGGCTACTGCCCGCTGTCAGGCCTGGCCGGGCAGCCACGCCCAGAACCCACTGACTTAGCGGGAAACTCGGAAGAGGGAAGGGACCCCTCCTGTTTAACCTTTCTGTCTTCACTGCAGAAGTTAGAAGAAAGATTTCGATTCAACAGGCGAGACCTGATTGGGTTCGAGTTCACAGTGCTCGTGGCTTTGGAACTTGCCCTGTACCTTCCCGAGAACCAAGTGTTACCTCATTACCGACGCCTCACCCAGCAGTCCTAGCCCAGGCCCAGTGGGGGGTTGCCGTGCGCAAGGGCGCGTCTGCTGGCTCCAGAGGTGACCCGGGCACTGAAGCACCCAAGTGTCACCAGCCTTTTCCGCACCCGCCCAGCAGGGACGCGCCTGCCCTCCGGCTGGTACAGCTCTTGTTTCTTTGCACTGTTTCCTTGGAAAGGGTCACTGCTTTCATTCCAAAGTGCAACACGCCTCTGAGAGTATCTCTCAGAATATTCCTGGATTTTTACATGAACTAAATGTGCAGTTTTGTCACTGTTCCTTTTTTTCCGTGTGCCCGAGACCAGTCGGGCACCAGGGCCTCCAGTTTACATCCCAACTTTGCAGGACTTGTCTCCCTCGGGCCTTCTGCAAACCTTTGCAGCCCCAGCACTAGCACCAGGGGGGAGGTCTGGGTTTCTGGACCTCACTGAACGTGCTGAAATTGCTGTTTAACTTAAGTGTTCATCGTGGGTATTCTGATCGTTCAGACGAGGAGACGCAGCACCGCAGACTCCCCGACAGCGACCACGCTGCTGGCCCTGCCACCCCAAGCAAAGCCACTGCAGAGCTTTCTCCACCTGCCTTGCCCATGTCAGCAGGTAGAGCTTTAGTGTCAGGCCAACAAGAGCAGGCTCCTGACTTGTTCTGATCTCATTTTGGGGTCTTGGACCTCTGCTGAAGCATCACGTCACTGTGAAATCCTGATGCCCTGTGTGGTACACCGGCAGGGCTCAGCCGACCCTCACCTGGAAAACCCATTACCTGTGACACTCTGGGCCCTCAGGGCAACTGCTGATTGCTGGCTCTAGACTCTTGATTTTCCTAAGCAATATTGTGTCGGAGAAAAATAACGTATTTATTTATTATAATTTAGGGTTTGGTTTTGAGGTCCTTTCTTTTAAGGTAACAAAAACTGGTTAAATGAGGTTTGAAGCTGACTTGAAAAAACACTTGATCCTCCAGTGGGAGGCCGCTGACCCCTCACATCCTCCATTGGTCAGTGTCAGGACCTCTCCCCCTAGGCAGGAAGTGGATGCTGCTCGACCAGCTCAGCCAGGGCAGCCCACTGAGCCAAGCAGAGGTCGCTGTCACTGCGGTGCAGGTCTGTGCCCACAGCTCTGTAGGACCCCTCTTCAGTTCCCCCAGGTTTGTCTCAAGTCCTTGCACAGTGAGTTTTACATGGTCCAGTTCTCCAGCTAGCTGCCCTGCCAGAAACTCTGAATAACCAAGGACTGTTGAGTTTTCCTTCATAGGTCAGCTGGTCACAAAAATGGCCACCAAGCCATCTTTCCTGTTATCTTACCAACCTGCCTGTCACTGGGCCAGGGAGGGCGGCTCTGGGGCAACCCCCACCTCCACCCCATTAATACGTTACACTCTGTTTATGTGGACTGGTGCTTCTGCAGAAAGGATGACAGTTCTGCTCCTCGCAGAACTCAGGCCACCAGCAGCTCTACCAGATAGATCCCAGCAGAGGTACCAGACAGCTGCCTGCCCACTGGCTCCTGCAGGCCTGTGCCCACCCAGCCCTCTCTTCCCATTGCTGTAGCCACTCGCTGGGACCCTGAGAACTAGTATCTTACAAGGGATGGGTGCCTGAGGAAAAGACTGCAGGATGGGTACAGGCTCTCTTCTAATAAGCACCCTGTCCTTAGGCCAAGGATGATCCCCTTAAACCCAAGGTGCACCCAGGAGGAAAGGACGTGACTGGGCAGCTGCTATGCCAGGCAGAATGCTGGGCCTAAGCCCCAGGCAACTTTCCTCTGAAAAGCAACCTCTCCTGCCACCAAGATACCACCTGGAGGGCACCTGCATGGCATGAACACCATAAGGGACTGACTGACTCCTAAAATACTCATTCAGGTTTACAACCTACCTTTAAGGGACACATCTCCATGGGACTTTCTATACAGACAATAGCAAGAAAGTGGCCAATAAGCACAGTAATTTAAGTTTGTACATTTATGTAGCGAGGTTAAGTCATTTTACCAGTCTGTTTGAAGCCCTCCCCTTCAGTTATGTCCTTTTTAAAGCTGCCACTGGATGGTATTCAAGAATTACTGCAACAAAGCCAAGAGTTAAACCAAACAAAGCCTGAGCCTGTCACCCTCTAGAACAACGGCAGGTATCTGAGCTGTGTCAAAGGTGTTCAGCTGGGCTATGACCAAATGAAACCAAACCTGGTGCCACTTCCTCAGCACCTGGTGGCAGTCACAGATGTAAATGTGTGAAGTGAACATCTGACCTCAGAATGTTTGTCATGGATGTTTTTAAATGGATAATGTATTTGTGTTTTAAAGTAAACCCTGGTTTTGCAACATACTTTATAACTTGTCTTCTTTTATCTCACTGGACTCTATACCATCCTTACCAACCAGTCACAGCAAAATGTCAGCCCTGTTCCCAACACAGGCCAAACAAGCACGTCTACAGGCACAGAATAAACTGGCACAAGTGGGTTTTCACTATTTATTTATGGCATATTTTCCACATCCGTGATTCTCTCCAGTCAGAAATTCCTAGAACGAGAAAAGGACGTTAAAACCATGTCTCTGGAGAAGTCCCACTCTGCCCAAACATAAGATGCCCCTGCTCTTACTTTGAAACAATGCCGTCGGCCTTGGCCAATCGGAGAATGGAATCATCTGACTCACCCTTTGAAAGAAAAATGCACACTGAATATTCTTGCTGCTGCCTGGGACGGCAGGTCAGCAGCACTGCCCACCCCATACTCCCCCACACTGGACGAATGGTGGGCAGACTCTCCCAGTCACGGCCTCAAGTATGACTGTACAGGGAAGGGGGCTTCCCAGCTCGGTTTTTTCCTGGGTCCCCAAGCACCCCTCTCCTGCCCCCAGAAAGGAGACAGACGCTACAGTCCACAGGGCTCAGATCTACTATGCCAACAAATCTATGCAGGCTCCAGGAAAGGTAGGAAGGCACTGTTACACGCTCAAATGCCCAGGCTCAAGCCCACAATGTTCCCAAGTGCAGAGCCACGTGACAAAGCCCAGGGAGGCTCACCATCCTGCGAATGGCCCCGCAGATGGCGTAGGTTTTAAATTGGCCGTTGAATCTGCCTGTAACCTTGTCGACCTATAAACAAGAGAGGATTCACAAAACCACTCTGTAAGTAACTTTAAATCTGACCTGGAGTTTGGAAAACACCAACCTTGAAAAGCCAGCCCAGACCTGCACCTTCCCCCCTCCCCAGTGGTCACTCCCCAGGGGCACAACCTTCCTGTCACTGGCACCCATGCACCTTCCCGCGGCCTAGACTCCCGCCTCACCTCAGCCACGTTCATCTGGATGGACGCGTGGTCCTTGGCACCGATGATGCGGTTGCTGGCGGAGCTGTGGAGGGAGGGAGCACCGTGAGCGGGTGGGGAGGGGGGCTGGAGCAGGGCCGGTACAGGCGACTGGAGGGTAGGCTGGGAAGGAGACCTGGGGGAGTAGGGGAGGCGAGGGGATGGGGCGGTGGGGGCAGGGAGAGGGGACCTGGGGCG
>VSMD01017583.1:0-15840 GCA_008750895.1 Mirza zaza
GGGGCCGGGCGCGGTGGCTCAAGCCTGTAATCCTAGCTCTTTGGGAGGCCGAGGTGGGCGGATCGTTTGAGCTCAGGAGTTCGAGACCAGCCTGAGCAAGAGCGAGACCCCATCTCTACTATAAACAGAAAGAAATTAATTGGCCAACTAAAATATATATAGAAAAAAATTAGCCGGGCATGGTGGCACATGCCTGTAGTCCCAGCTACTTGGGAGGCTGAGGCAGCAGGATTGCTTGAGCCCAGGAGTTTGAGGTTGCTGTGAGCTAGGCTGACGCCACGGCACTCACTCTAGCCTGGGCAATAAAAGTGAGACTCTGTCTCAAAAAAAAAAAAAAAAAAAAAAAGTATTACGTACCATATGTAATTGTATGTGCTACACTTTTATACTACTGGCAGCACAGTAGGTTTGTTTACACCAGCATTGCCACAAACACATGAGTAATGCATTGAGCTATGACGTTACCCTGGCTATGACGTCACTAGGCAATAGGAAGTTTTCAATTATAGGACCACCATCTTATATGCCGGTTAACATTGACCAAAAGGTCATTAAGTTGCAGATGACTGTATATGAAAGCCCTAGAACTAAGGTGGAGTGGTCCGTAGTGGGAAACAGAGTGCAGCTGTGTGGCTGATCTGCAGGTTTGAAAGTGTGACAGTGAGAAGTGAGGTTGGAGATTGTCAGCAGTGTCCTGTTCACAAAGGTGGACATATTCTTTGGAGAACCTTGCAGTAATTAAAGGCATTTACTGGAAACCTAAGCGCTTGGCTCACAGAGGATTTCAAGGGAATTCTGTAGTAAGCAGGTGGATTTAGGTTCCCAAATAGTGAGAAAGGCAAGGCTGGATTTTGAGAAAAAAGAGAAAGAGCATTAAGCTTTGTTTGTGATAGAAAATATCCATTGCCTAATCTATTAAGCTATTTAGTTCCTAAGTACTAACAATTTGCAGTGAATTTTAATGACAGCTTAATTGTCATTAAAAAAATTGTCCAGAGAATAACTTAGTGGGATTTCATATTATTCACACCCACTGGAGTGATGCAGATATCTGGGGACTGAGCCTGTTGGATATAAAGAACGGCAGCTCAGGCGGACAGACATTTCATATTGCCAAGTAGCACATGGGCTAGCAGGACACTGACAATAAGAAGACTCACTGCAATGTGGAGGGCAGACACCCAAGCAGGGATGTGGATCATGGTGACTGGGGAGTCTACGAACAGGCAATATGTGAAGACTCACGAAACTGGGGGGGGGGGGGTTTGGCATACTTATATGTCAGTGATTGTGGTAGGTGGTTCTGGAAATAAAGCCCAGAAGATATTTTTCTAGTTTGTATTTCAAATTCGATGACTAGTTTTTAGCCAATAAGAGCCAGAATATAGTCACAACCGTAGCTCTGCGATTTCATGATAAAATTACCATGCTCATGAGAATGTACAAGAGAAATCTTGGGATTACTCAAATTTGGGATTACTGGAGAACCAGAGAGTAATAATGTCATCAGGGTGCAGGTTAGCCAATGAAGCTGGATGCAGACAGAAACTAGGGGTCCAATTATTATCATTCAGACGTGAGGGTATTACTAACCATCCCAGTTTTTCAGGGACTGATGGGTTTCCTGGAACACAAGATTTTTAGTAATGAAATTAAGAAATTTTCAGACAAAGCAGGGTGAGTTAGTCCCTCTATAATTTGATGTTAAATCTCCCAAATCTGGATTCTGAACTGTTTAATGTTCTTTAACTAAATATTTAATATTCACCAGAGCCTGGGACAACTGAAATTTCAATGATATTTATTTACTCTAGAACTTGAATTTCTTTCAAAAATCCCAGTGACTCACAGTATTATTACTACTCTGGATTAGCAAATTATAGAAACCTACTCAAAGCAGTTTAGGTAAAAAACTGGAGTAGCTCACAGAATTTAAGGAAGCACTGAAGAAACATGTCTTGTCAGGTTGAAACTGACACATGCTCCAGATATCTATTCTCCTTTTCTTCCCTTAGAACAACCCCTTTTTAAAGTATATGCATAGATATGTCCAGCTAGAGCCTGTATTTCTCAGCCATCACCTTTCCCTTCCTCCCTACAGCTAGATATGGATATTTGGCTAAATTCTGTTATGGAGACAATATAGTGTGTGCCAGATCTTACACCATACACAAGAACAATTTTCCAAGGAGCAAAGGTTAGAAGGGATATTGTTCTGTGTATGATTTAGAAGAGCAGAACCTTCTTTTCCTTCCTTATTGCTTGCTTACAGCTAGATTATTACATTAGAAAGAAACTACTGTTTTTTGAGCCATTGAATTTTTGTTCCTCTTTGTTATAGCAGTTTAATCTGTACATTAACTAAAGCACTGAGGTGATGCAGAATCTAGGGAAGTTCTGGAAACCTCCAGAATTGAAACTAGAGACTTGAATGAATGTTTCCACATTTTGGGCAGCATGGCATTGGTAGCTTCAAGTTTGCATATCATAACTTTACCTTTCACATTTTATATTTTTCTAAAAATTTTGGTGAAGCATTCTGACTGGCCCAGCATATGACACATGCCCGTACCCTGTACTGGTCATTGTGACCAGGTGGGTACGATTCTGGGATTGGATTAGTTTCAGTTGGATGCTTACTATTTGACCCATTGCTTCAGCTAGGGATATGTAAAACTATGATATTTAAATTGGATATTCGTGGTGGATGAGTTTCAAGAGGGTCAATTCCTTATTAGAACTCAAAGGTCATCCACTTTTTGGAAATTGGGATTTTAAAAGACCCAAATATAATCACTTTTCAGAATACTCAAAATAAGTGTAGACTGGTCATTTTTACCCCTTGTTATTAGGAGCTTGGGATTATGAGGGGAAATGCCATCAGTATATTTTTAGGCATAAAAAGACTAAAAATTATTTCTCAGATCACCCAGAAATTACTGAAGCTATATCTCTCAAGTAGCTAAATTCTGTTATATAAACAGAAATTTTTGATAATAATCTAGTTTAGTTATTATTTGCGTATTCTTAATGCTTAATGGCTAGACATAGCAAATTATTACTGCCTAGGAAAACTTGATGAAAAATCCCAATACAAGAGTTCCATGAACTTTAAAATGGTTATCCAGAAGCTCTCACTAAAGTAGATGGGAGACAACCTAGCTGGAAATATCGAGGTTAATACTTAAGAATTTTGTTGCCCAGTAGTTGTACTGGAACAAACTCACTTTCCTGTTGAGTTTCCTATATTCCCTATAGAAGGATCAGTCTTGAAGCTGAACTTCCAACTGAAATTCCAAATTTGTTTCCTTAATTTCCTGGTATTGCTGTAGTGCCAGCAATCACCGGTCCTAAACCATGCTATAATCAAAGCATATGTTTACCTTATTTGAAGAAATATAAAATATGTGTTCCCAAATGCATTGTGTTCTGCTCTGAGCTCACATATGTGACTGGTGAAAAATCAAATGTTTCTCATTGCTTAGACTTCCTCTGCCCACTTATTGGATTAATAAACAATCCAAGGTTTTCTTTGGTGCCAGAAATTGGAGTAAGGGGCATTAAGGTGGTTACACCATGCTGGTTGCAATAATTTTTATTACACAAAAGCTTGGCTTCCTTTTTTTCTTTTGATATGCACTGGCAAAGAAAAACTGCTCACAATAGTGCAACGTATACATTTATATATTAACAAATGGTCTTCCCTGACTTATTTGAAGGCCACATACAATCTGGCCCACTTTACCCAATCCTTTTGGTCTCACACTAATCTCACTAAACTCTAGCTTTGTCTCCTGTCTCGCCTTGTTACCTTCTACTGCACATGTCCTTCTCACATGCATTACTTTGCGGCAGTATTTCTTTTGTTGGGCATATTGTTCTTTTTTTGGCCTAGTTTTCAAAATCTCTGGTCATGTTTCAGACATTTCCACTCTTCTTAGTGCCTCAAAACAGCTAGACCTCATAGATTTTCAATTAACGCTTGCTGAAATGAGTAGAAATTGGTGGGAAAAATCAGGAAGTCGAATGTTTGAAGCTCAATATTGTCCTCTTTACAGTCACCCCCAAATAACGTACCCAATAATTACCAGATGCATCTGTGCAAAGCAGTCCTGAGAAGATAGATTTTTGTTTTCGGTTTTTTTTTTTTTCATATATAAGTGTAAATTTGGCATAAGGAAGGGGTTTTCTTAAGCCCTTTGCATTCCATTGTAACCTTGCTATACTCGGTAACACAGCAAGGGTTACACATAGTCACAATATACACTGTAAGGGCGGTTGGGTTTCGGATTTAAAATAAGGCATAGAAAATGTAAGGGTGATACCAAGTTATCAACAAAGTACATTTATTAATAATAAACTTCCCTAAATAACCTAGAACGTAGACATCTATTCACTCAGTCTCCAAAAACTATTGAAATAAAGAGCACTAAAAAGATTTAACATTACTACTACTCCTTTCAATTTCTTAAACTGGAGTTTTACACAGCAGAGGCAATTTTTTTCCTTTTTATATTTAGGTCATGAAATAACTCTCTGAAGCCAGATAGCAGATTGATTTTGGTAAACCAGATGGCAGAATGGGAGGTTATCTGAACAGACATTTTGTAAAGAAATTAAATTTTTAAATTCTCTGCTAGGATTAGTACTATAGGATAGAAAAAGTATTTTTTTTTCCAGTACTCTCGAGTTTGCATGTCAGATACAGACCCAGAAAACACGAACAAGCACAGCTGTTCACCACATTCTAACCAGAGACCTATTAGGGTAATGAGACATTTTCAAGCCAAATGTTATATTACTAGAATGAGAAGTGGTGTGAAAATTGAGTTTCTTTGGCTGGATTAGAGATCGTTTAGACTGTGTGACAAATAAGCTCTACTGAAAATACAAAGCCATAGAAAAATGTGAGAAATTAACTTTCAACAGATACAATAAATTAATGTCAAACACGGAATTTTAAAGAAAAATAATTTAGATCAACAGAATCAGGTGATAGGAGGTAGAACAGAAACACTTTCTAAATCAAGGAATAAATAGGGAAGTTAATTGGGTAAAATTTTACTTCCTTATGGTCTTTTTTTCATATTCTATTTACTATAGCCTATCCAGTTTAGCTTTGTGTTCATTTTTCAGTCCCTAGAAAATTATAAATATTATTAGTGATTGGATGGAAGATGTAGTACTTAGTTACAATCACATAATGATGTACAACTTGTGAAAAACTAGAAATTTAGGCTGTGTGATAAAAATTGGTAACATACCATTAGGAGCTATAATATCCTGATGAATTTCAATGAGATGAGAGAAAAAATTTAAATGTTTTCATTAAATGAAACACAGAATTAAACAAACTCTATTTCTAATGACGAGGTTGTGGAATACTTTCTTCTCAGGGATTTGAAACTCTCATTCCTATGTCTGGCAGTTGAAGGTATTCTTTGTGCCATAAATATGTAGGGAAAGTAGTAATAAGAATGCTCCTCAGACAAGGTACATTGGTGTGAGTCAATTGGGAGTCTGAAGTGGGAGAATTGTTTGAGCCCAGGAGTTGGAGGCCAGCCTGGGCAATCCTACCTCTAAAGAGAGACCTCAACTCTAAAAAAAAAAAAATGTTCCCACATAAATATTTTTTGAGAGTAGGGTTTTTTAAATTTAATATATGACTGGAAAATAATTATTTGAAGTATAGTGCCTGGAATAGAGAAGGTGCTTTATATATATATATATATATATATATATATATATATATATATATGTTTATTTATATACATATATATGTGTATATATACATGTATGTATACACACACACACATATATATATAAAATATCTGATATTAAAACAATAAAGACTACATCTTTGGTGGTGAGAATGCATTGAGGTAGGGCTGTTATTTCAGTGTGCATGTGTTTTAGCCACTGTAGAATTCTTAAAATAACTCTGCAAATCTCATGAAGATAAGTCTAGTTTGCTAAGTCAGTCTGATAACTCAGTTTGCTAAAAGTCTTTATTTCGAAGGACACGATTTAAAAATAGCTTTGTTGTGTGGAATTCTCTCAGCCTTTTGATCTTTCTGAACTGTTATTCAGATATTATTTGTATCCCCTTTAATTTAAAAACTAATTAAGGAAGATAAGAATTCATTTTAAATTGCAATGTCTTTTAAGAAAAAGAAATATTTATGCCAAATAGAAAAGGTAATAAAAATAACCAGAGTATGTAGTCCGGGCGAGGCAGTATGTTCCACCAAAATTATCTCATACAATCTTCACAACTGTTTGAGGTAGGCTCTTATTACCTTTGTTTTCCAAATGAGGAAACTGAGTCTGAGAGAGGCCAAATATCCAAAGTCATCCACTGAGGATTTAGAACCAGGGATGCTCATCTCCAGGGATTACACACGATCACTCACATTCTACCGCAGAAATGAAAGATACAATTGAGTTTAGGCCTTAAGATTTCATTTGTAGCAGCCCAAGCAAACTTTTCTGATTGGTAACTTTCCAAAATTTTAATTCTTCAATTTTTCACCTTCCTTATTTGGTTTAGATTATAATTTCAAATTCTTTAGTTGTACATTTCAAAATGAAGATATATAACACACTAAGAAAGGAAGAGAAAAGAAAAAATGTATGTATTTAGTTTAATATCTCCATGAATTTACTCTCCTTTTTCTAATTTCATTGTCAAGGGTAAATGATTCAGCCTTTCCTTGCCTTGGTGTCTACAACTGTAAAATGGGAAATAAATATCTAAGTTTTTCTCTAGATCTATAGTATACTTTTTTCTTCCTAAGTAACATCCTATTCCTGTTGATAAACTGAACATGACATTAATATGTAAGCAATATATATCTAAAATGATAAAACTATATATGTATATATGTTTGATGTTGCTCAACTATGGAACAACATATTTTTTATTAGATTGGTGTAAATATTTTCAATTTGTTGACATTTGCCATGTGATATTGAATAGATTCTTAAATAAATGTGGTTTTGTTTTACATCATTTTAATGTGCATTTTTCTCTTTATGGTTTTTTGATAATGACTTACTACTTTATGTTTATTTTATATTTATTTTAGACTACGGAAATGATGTTAGACAAAAAGGAAATTTGAGTGATTTTCTTATTCAAGTTCAAAATGGGTCGTAAAGCAGTGGAGACAACTCTCAACATCAACAACGCATTTGGCCCAGGGACGGCTAATGAACGTACAGTGCAGTGGTGGTTTGAGGAGTTTTGCAAAGAAGATGAGAGCCTTGAAGATGAGGAGCACAGTGGCTGACCATCAGAAGTTGACAATGACCATTTGAGATCAATCATTGAAGCTGATCCTCTTATAACTACACAAGAAGTTGCTAAAGAACTCAAGGTTGACCATTCTGTGGTCATTTGACATTTGAAGCAAATTGGAAAAGTGAAAAAGCTCAAGAAGTGGGTGCCTCATGAGCTGACTGAAAATAAAAAACATTGTCATTTTGTAGAGTTGTCTTTTCTTTTTGTATGCAACAACCATGTACTGTTTTTCAATAGGATTCTGATTGTATTGTGATGTGTGATGAAAAGTGGATTGTATATGTCAATCTTCCATGATCAGCTCAGTGGTTGGACCAAGATGAAGCTCCAAAGCACTTCCCAAAGCCAAACTTGCACCATAAAAGGTCATGGTCACTATTTGATGGTCTGCTGTCAGTTTGATCCACTACAGCTTTCTGAATCCCAGCAAAACTATTACATCTGAAAAGTATGCTCAGCAAATTGATGAGACACACTGAAAACTGCAATGTCTGCAGCTGGCATTGGTCAACAAAAAGGGGCCAAGTCTCTGTGACAAGCCCAACTGCATGTGGCACAAACAATGCTTCCAAAGTTGAATGAATTGGGCTACAAAGTTTTGCCTCATCCACCATATTCACCTGACCTCTCGCCAATCAGCTACCACTTCTTCAAGCATCTCAACAACTTGTTGCAGGGAAAATGCTTCCACAACCAGCAGGATGCAGAAAATGCTTTCCAAGAGTTCACTGAATCCCAAAGCATGGATTTTTAAGCTACAGGAATAAACAAACATTTCTTGCTGGCAAGAATGTGTGGATTGTAATGGTTTCTGTTTTGGTAAATAAAGATGTATTTGAGCCTAGTTATAATGATTTAAAAGTCATGGTCCAAAACCACAATTACTTTTGTACCAACTAATCGTTCTTTCAGTGCCTAAGATATTAATAATTCTTAGATACTTTGAAGCCTACACAAAGAATTTCATGACTCTGGGTTCAAGCACAATTAATGACTGTGATTTAGTGGTCTCACAAAGTTTATTACCTATAGCCAATGATTAGGTCAAATTCATGGAAATTTGAAACAGTCTTGGGTTTAACTTTTGACTCTGCCTCTTTCTAGCTCTGTAACGTTGTCAAGTTACCAAACCTTCCTAAGCCATTTCCTCAGCTGTAAGTGAGCATAACATTTACCTCAGGGATTGTTTTAATCATTAAATGAGATATAGGTAAATAATTTGACACTGTCTCTAAAATGTTGTTAGCACCCACTAGAAATTTGCTTCTGCAATTACACCCACTGTTTCCTTCAGCATTTTTTTTTCTTTTTTAATACCCGGACTGGTCTGATCCTTCATCTTTCATCACTCCATCTCTCCTCAGTTGTTTGTATTATCATTCAAACATTCTGTGAATGTCCCTGCCTTTAAAAATAGGCTTCCTCTAGTCCCTAGAGCCCTTTCTATACTTTGTTCTGCAATCTCTTAGAATAAAGCTCTTCCTAAACATTGCTTAAAACACCACTTCCTCTTCTTTCCACTCATTCTCTGTAACAGACACTGTAATCAAGTGTTCCTCTACATTTCTCTTCTGAAAAACTTTTTGTTGCTGTTGTTAGTAGAGACAGGGTCTTGCTCTTGCTCAGGCTGGTCTTGAACTTCTGGCCTCAAGTGTTCCTCTGGCTTCCCAAAGTGCTAGGATTCCAGGTGTGAGCCACCATGCCTGACCTGAAATACTCTTAACAAGGTCCCCAAAGACTTCTATCTTGACAGAAACAATAACAACTTTTAGTCCTCATTTGGTTTGATTTACAAGTGATATTTGACAAATACTATTTTCTCCTATGGAAACACTTTCTTTACTTGGTTTTGCTCTTCCCTTAGTGTCAGCTCCTGTAACCTCTCTGAATATTGTAATTCTCAGGACTTGGTCTTTGGATGTTTCTCTTCTCTAGCTACCCTTGTGACATCATGACTTCAGTAGAATTAATATGCTAATTGCTTCCATATTGTTACCTCCTTTCCTGATATCTCTCTTGATCTCCCTCTCTCCATCTTTGTCAGTCTAACTTTCTCTCTCTCTCTGTGCCTCTCTGTGTCTCTGTCTTCTCTGTCTCTGTGTGTCTGTCTCTGTATATATATATGTGTGTGTGTGTGGTATGAATGTATGGTCTCTGTATATATATATGTGTGTGTGTGTGTGGTATGAATGTATGTGTATATTCCTTTGTTTTCGCTCATGCCACATGTCTAGTTCATCAACACATCCTATTGTTTGTACTGTCATTGTATTCTTGTTCTCTTCTCACCATTTCAGGTGCTACCATTTATGTGGAAGCCATTGCTATCTCTTGTAGGACTTCTGAAATAGTCCTCTGCTTGTTTTTTCTACTAATGGTCAAGGCAATAAAAGAATGAATAAGAAGTAGTAGCTATCATCATTATGTTTTAATATAGTAAATATGCAACCTTACTCATGAAGACAGTTGGCACTATAATGTGGAAGCCCACCCTCAGTTTCTCTATTGGAGTTATTTCTTCCTAGTTGTGTCATTCATTTATTTATTTAACCAATAACTTTTATCAAGTGCTTACTATTCAGTAGGATCTGTCCTAGGAAATGAAAAGTTGACTAATTCACATGCACTATCCTCTGGGGATTTTTCTCCATTAGATGGTATGGAACGGGTAGAGTACCCACCAAACATGAGACAAGAAATTTGTGATTTTCTTGAGGGTCTAAGAATATGGCTAAGACCAATAGCTGGTATATAAGAAATGGGACACACATGATCATGGATTATGACCTCTAGAGATTAACTCTTGCTTTAAGTATTCAACAAGGTGCCTCATGTGAGAAATACTGAAACAATTGGAAGCAGAACAACATTATCAGCTTAGAAACAAGAGAGCAATGTTGGATAAATGGTCATTCAGTGACTATGCCATTTCTTGCAAACAGAACACAGCCTGTGGACTGTGACACCAGGCTGAGACCCCAAATCAGACCACGTATGTAAAGGTGGTCTGATTGGTCTGCTTGGTCTGATATGTCTGCTTGGTCACAAGCAGACAGTGCTGGTGCTCAGTTGGAGAGTGCTGCTAGTTAAATATCTTGCCCCTGAGGAAAACTGATATCAACAGGAAGTATTATTGTCAGAGGCAGCAATTTCAAACTCTGCAGGCAATGCTACGTTTCTTTTTAAGTATTATTTATTTTCTGGAACATAATTCAGGGAAAATTATTGTGCCATTTTAGGTACCACAACTTTGATCTTGTTAATTTATAAGCACTTCATTTTTTATTGTACGAAAACCTTTCATTTTGTTAGTCTGTTCTTTGAGATATTCTGGTGTTTGTTGATGGTGATTTTATGCTGTGCTCTTATAATTAAGATCATAAACAAGTGGTGCAATAGAGCTTTGTGAACTGTCAAATTGTGTGTCTTGAGAAAATGGCAAATATTTCATCAAATAAAAACAATTCTACAAGTAGAATGCTCTCTAATGACACAGTTCTAATTGGTCTCTGCACCCTGGACATGATTCACTTTATTCCCATTCTGGAAATATTATGTATTTAGTTATGTTCAAAACAAATTTTATATTAGAAAACTAATTGACAGCTTAAGATGTTCTATCTAAAAGTTAATAGCATGTTTCATCATATGGTAACTCAATTATTTTAACTTCCAAAGACAATACAGTGGACACCTATGATTTTCCTCTCAGACTCCTTCTCCTTCATTCTTATATATGTAACCATTCATGGGATTCTGGTGGAGGTTATCACAGCTACAGTGATTGATCTGGGTAAGATGAGGTACCTGACCCAAGTTGGCCCCATTATGATATGCTACAGCCCTGACTACTATTATTTGTCCAGAAATGGACAGTTTATCCAATTTGGGTCAATCATTATTTCCTGGGAATTTTCAGAATTTAACATTAGGCAAATTGCATTTCAGTTCTTCTTTGAAAGTGAACATTAGCAATATGAATAAAATTTTTAGTGTTTTTATGTCTAGGCTAATGTAAGAAACCAGATTGACTGGATAAAGTGAATACACACAGAGGACCAAGGAAAAAAAGTGGAGGGAGTGGACTCTGGCAAGTCCTTCGACCCCATCACCTTGTGAGACCCCGCTCTACTGTGACCTTGACAAAGTTTGGTTACATGCATCAATGAATCATTTGTCTGAAATGGTATGTTCAGGTGGGTTTCTGTAATTTTAATCAAAAGATATCTGAAAAAATATGGCAAGAATTTTTTTTCTCTTTTTTTCACTTTTATGACCAATTTATTTGCAATGGAGATATCAAGACAATTCATTGAAGAAATATAATCTTTTCAACAAATGATACTGGAGGAATTGGATATGTGTTTGAAGCAAATAACTTCAACATCATACCACACACAAAGATTAATTTGAAATTGATCATATATCTATGCATAAAAGCAGAAATTATAAAACTTTTAGAAGAAAACATAAGAAAAGGTCTTTGTGCAGCCAGGCATGGTGGCTCATGCTTGTAATCCTAGCACTCTGGGAGGCTGAGGCAGGAGGATCTTTTGAGCCCAGGAGTATGAGGTTGCTGTGAGCTAGGCTAACGTTAGACTACTCTAGTCCAGGCAACAGAGTGAGACTCTGTCTCAAAAAAAAAAAAAAAAAAGTCTTTGTGAACTTAAGGTAGGCAACAATTTCTTAGACAGTATTCAAAATGCAAACCATAAAAGAAAATAATCGAATTATTGGTATTTATTAAAATTAATAACTTCTCTATTGTATTCTTCCTCATTCCTTCCTTCTTATGTCCCATATAGTATCTCACGTAATAACGGCATATATTCAGTTCTCTATGTGTCAAAAGAAATGAATAACATAATTCTGGGATGATATTTTAGATTCAGTTTTATTTTCTAGAATTAGATTTGTTGGAACCAGAGTGATATAATCCTTTCTTCCTCATAGTTGTCCCAAATACTTTTTATGTTTTTTTCCTCAAAACTTGGCATAAGTTTTTCCTATTTTAAAATGTACTCAATAATATCCTCTTTATCTAGGCAAAAATGGTGCCAAATTAAGTATACATTTATGATATGTGTAAATTATGCCAGATATTCTAGATAATTTTGGCAAAAGACTTACTTTTTAAAAAAAATCATTGATACATTTAGGAAAACAAGTTTGGGTAGAGATGGAAACATTATTCCTCCAAATGCTCAAGGTTCCAGAGAACTTAATTAGACTGAAATCCACAAATAAAACTTCAGTTAACCAAAAAAGAAAAAGAAGTTTACTATAAACGAGCAATTTTAGGTAGTATATCTGTGCCATACTATTATCCAAAACTAGATACAGTCATGCACCACATAACATTGTTTTGGTTAATGACAAACCACATATACAATGGTGATCTCATAACAGAGATAATTCTTATCCCCTAGTGATATCATAGCTATCATAAAGTGGAGCAACCCATGAACTTTTCTATGTTTAAATATGTTTAGATACACAAATACTTGCCATTGTGTTAGAATTGCCTACAGTATTCAGTACAGCAACATGCTGTACAGGTTTGTAGCCTAGAAGCAACAGGCTATACTATACAGCCTAGGTATGCAGTAGGCTGTGCTACCTAGATGTGTGTAAATATACTCTATGATATTTGCACAATGATAAAATTGTCTAACACATTTCTCAGAATGTATTCTCATCGTTAAGTGATACATGACTGTATGATATTGCTTGTTTTATTAACATGCACATAAAACTAAAGAGAGGAGATTTGTGGTAAACCTGAATGTTGCTTAAACACTTATTTCCATCAAAGGTGAGTGTCTATAAACTCTTGTGAAAGAATGCCCCCTACTAAAGGGCATAATCCCCAGTTGAAATGATAAAATAAAATTAAGATAATTTTTATCACCCCCATCTCCTTTCTTGGTATCTCTCTTGTAGCAATTGTATTTTTGTGCTTTATTTTATAGACATTTGTGGACGTAATTTATTTTCCATACCTGATTATAGAGTCTTTAGGAAAGAATCCTTGTTAGAATTCCTACATACTAGGAAATAAGTTCTGATATATGACAGATAATCAGTAAATGAAAAATGTTGTTATACTTTATAAATTTAGCATGTAAACCATATTCAAATTTAATCACATAGTACAGATGGGGAACAATATGTAGACAAGACCTGCTTGGAACTATGCCTGCCACAGAGTGTGGCTGAATAAATATTTATTAATGTAATCTACTATGGGGGTACAGAGAAGGGGGCATTGTGCTATGTCAACATAAAAATGTAACAGGACCAAAAATAGCAATAAAAATGAAATAAATGATTTTTTCTATTTATTTTCCTAGTAGTTCTTACTTTACTATGACTAATTTTCTAAAAAGAAAATATTGAATATATTGAAATTTATGTTCCCATGTGAATTCTTCCTTTTAAAGTAATCACCTGGGGAAACTTGTTGCATAAAATATTTTTGGAATTGCTTTTGGAATTAATACCTTCAGAATTTGTAGCACTTTTTAAAAAGAATTAATTTTCATCATTTGAGAGTGGAACTGATTCTTTTGGAAAATGAGAAAAGTCATTATTTGCCAAAGGCTGGTACAAGTTTCGAACAAGGTGAAACCATGTGGAGTTATAAATAAGGTATGGCTAAATGCAGTGAGATTGACTTTCTTAAAAATTGCTCAAAGCAAGTATAAATGGGAGTTCAAATGTGTTGTAACTAATAGCAGTCACTGGAATAAGTGCTTACAACTTGTATACTTTGAACATGTATTGGATGCCTATTTTGTAGTTCATTTATTTAGATATTTACCTCACCTATTTTTTAAAATAGGATTTGAAACAGCGAATTTATGGTACGTTCATTTTTAAAACAGATTAATGATGTTTTCTGATTTTATTCTAAAGGTCAAAAATACTGCTGCTATATATGGAAAAATATCTGCTCTCCTTTTTTGCTTTTTTAAACCTCTCTCTTTTTGCTCAAATAATAAAAGGCTAACTTGCTGCAAGTGTGAACTGGAAGGTACAGAATATGGAAGGACTGTACCTCTGTTAGAAAACCAGACAGAGATTCTGACCGAATTTTATGTTGAAATAAAAGAGATATGGTAATATCTATAATGTAAGAACACTTATTTTAAAAGAGAGGCTTCATTATTTTATACCCTTTTATTACTTGTGACCAGGGACAGGGGTGTGTCCTGTCACCCCCTGGCATGGCTCTGAGCTGGGTTTAGGCATATTTTTGTTTTCCAGAAAGGAAGAGCTGTAAGAGATTTACAGAAAGCTTGAGGCAGACTATTTTGGTTATAAGAGACCAAACATGCATGTAGTTTTCTTCTAAAAAGGAGGTTATAGTTCAAAAATATAACAGTTGGAAGGATGTCAGTCATGATGAGGGCTTGTTCTCCTTCAGGTGTCACAAGCCCCCTCTCTGTCACAGCTGCCCCTGTCCCTCTGTCATTAGCTCCAGTTTTCTCCCCCGCCTGACTGGCTTCCTCGGGCCATGTACAACGTTTGCTCTCATTACTTGGATTTGGAACTTAACCTTCTAAAGCCAGCTTTCCCAGGTACACAAACTTAAACGTCTTACATGACTCAGTCTCCATTCCAGGGGAAGGAGTCAGGCTCAGTGCTTGTTTTTGAGGCTGGCTGGAGACTGTGATTGGCCGTGGCCGATGTGGACGTGGGCGAGTCACCGAGAGGAAAGGTCGCCACAGTGGGCGCCTCTGGCCTCCGCGGTGGGGATGAGCGCGGGGGCTTCTCCAGGAAGGGATGATGGGCGACTAGGTCATATGAACAAATGCGACACAAAGCGCTAGTAATTTTTCAGCTATTGAGTCAGGTGGGATGCTGCCGGTTGAAAATTAGGGTTACAAAATTGTTTTAAATATAGTAAATCTGGATTATTTTTTAAGTAATCCTCAAAAGAAATTTGAAATAGATACTGACGTGAAATGGCAATAAACCTAAAAGAAAATTTGGAAATGAAGCAAAGTAATAAAATCTAATGAATAGGTAGGAAGTTAATCAAACAGGTACTTGTTTTAATAAGGAAATCAGTAAATTTATATCTGAACAGGTAAAGAAATAGAAAACGTATAATCAATGTCATAAATATTTTAAAAGAAAACTAAATGAATTCAGCAGCTGTTCACAGCTTTAAAATTCAGTTTTAACATTTCAGCTAGAGCTTTTAAGTCAAACTTTAGGATCATATTTGTATGCAAGGAGTCACTAGTTTATCCTAATTCTATTTTACCAGTATTTTCCCTTCCTTCTTCCCACCCTTCCTTCCTTCCTTCCTCCCCCCCTTCCTTTCTTCTTCCCTCCCTCCTTCCTTCCTTCCCTTTCTTTTCTTTTCTTCTTGTCTTGTCTTTTCTTTTTTTTCTTTTCTTTTTTTCCCCTTTCTCTTCTCTTCTCTTCTCTTCTCTTCTCTTCTCTTCTCTTCTCTTCTCTTCTCTTCTCTTCTCTTCTCTTCTCTTCTCTTCTCTTCTCTCTCCTCCCCTCCCCTCCCCTCCCCT